>JAFVLL020009826.1:67741-108869 GCA_021397915.2 Tor tambroides | reverse complement strand
TTAACTTAATGATTACTATCAGGATGTGAAGAGACTTTCAACCAGAATAACAAAAAATGTTTCTGAAGACAATCACCAATGGCACCTTTAAGCCTCAAATGTCAACTATTCATTGGATTGGATTCTTCTTTAAATTATAAAAAATATGCATGGTATTATAATGTTAAACTAAAACTGTAATTAAAACGGAATGCACTCAGAATAACATAAGTGGACTTTGAACAATTATTGCCTTTTTGAACGATTACGTAATTGTGGCATCCATAATTGCATTTGCGATTAGAAATTCGATTGATTGTGCAGCCCTACTTGCCAGACTTTTGATACACAAACATATGTATGTCTAAGAAACGTGTCAACAAGATTTTTTTTTAAAGGTCTTTAAAGGTCATGACATGACATTTTTATTAGGGATGTCCCGATCAGGTTTTTTGTGCTCCCGATCTGATTCGAGTCATAACAACAGATATGTCTGTGATTGGCTACATTACTCAAAGCCACAAAAACACGATGTAAATAGAAACCTTTGATCAGATATGAAAATCCCCGACCCGCACATTGATGGGGTTAGTTAAATGTTTGTGACGTGGAAAACAGGGGTTGTTTCAATATTAAGGCCTGTCAGTAAACGGCCACTGTTATAATCACTCAATTAATCACTGGTGAGCGAAATGTAACAATTTATTAACGAATGGCTAACAATAGTAATTATTTAGTCACCGGGCACGAAATGTAGTTGCATATGCAAATGATTTACTTCCAGTGTAGAGGGTTGGCACCTGTGCTTCAGCGTCGGTTCAAAGACAGATGACTACACATTTTCCTAAGAATTCTCTGATTCATAGCAGAATTCATAGTTCCTTCAACAGCTACTTTCACAGAAAATTAACAGCCTTTTTTTGTTGTTTTCAACAGTAAATTAGCTCTGTTTATTTCACGGGATGAAAAAGATACTGGTAAAGCGTACAATACCTGATTCGGAACTGCTGAACTGAAATCATCAGAAGATGCTGTTTTCTTCACTGCTAAAGCAAAACCATTTAGCATGTATTCCTAAAGGATGATGATGTGAAGAATCAGTGGTTAAAATCCATTTTTACAGTGACACCACAGCATTATAACTTCTACAACCTTTCACGGTTTTCCCATCATTTATTGGTGACTGCTTCTCAAATCTTGCCAAGTGTAACATGGGATTGGCAAAGTGCTTATTCAATAAAGATGGAGCTGTACTCACTTTATTTTATTATAATTAATTATTTAAAAAATTAGTTTTATGTCGTATAGGGTGCACATCTGTGACCCTCTGCTAACTGGCTAATCTCACATTATGGTCTTGAAATACTGCTGCTATTCAGATGTGGACCCACTTACCTAAAATTATGTTGATTAATGCAGATTTTCTTCATTCTTACTACTTTGAATAATGATAAAGTGTGGAGGACAATTTTGGTTTACAAACCAATGTTATGTTACATCACTAGTGCACAGCTAACGTATGTACTGTTTAGTGTTCAACTGTTAACTATTCAGCTGGTGTTACTGTTCATATCAATAGTGTACACTGTCTTATGAAGAGAAACTGAACATTACTTACAACACTATTACCTGAGCCTCAGGCAAACAGTCCAGAGTGATGTCTGATTTGCGAATTAATGGTTCATTTGAACTGGTTCTTTTTAGGTTCACCAAATCGGCTTGAACTATCTGAAAGAGTTTAGGGCTCAAGCAGGACATACCTACAAGTTACTCAATCAAAACTCACCTTCAGACATGGCTGACAGCCACTCAGACTCAAATTGAGCCAAAATACTGAGGAAACAGTTCCAACTCGGACTGAAGAGCCAGTGATCAGCATATGGATGAATTGAGTACTTCAATGAAGGGGTGAAATTAATGTTTATGTAAAAAGGTGAGTTGTTTAAGACTAGTTTATTCACTTTATATGCTTCATAAATGCAAAATCACTTTAATGTTTCAAATCATTATTGGGTGCTTTAATAAGATAATTGTGTATGTGTTACGTCATTGCGTGATTACATGAACTGGTAAATTTATTTATTTATTTTTTTGAACCAGTTAATTGAAACAAACTCTCCAAAAGAACCATTTCGCAGAAGAGAATCAGATTTCCCCATTAGCCTGAGGCTGTGGATTAGAGGTGATAATGTTGTAAAATAATGTTCAGTTTCTTCCACAGACTAATCGTTTCATTTCATAATAATTATCTCTTTAATCTGCCTATTCCTTACACTGATTACTGGCAATAATCAGACTATCGCTGTGCATGTAAATGGAGCCATTTTAATTCCTTGATTACAAAGGAAACTCAAAAGATCAGATTTCCTTAATTCCACTGAAGCACACAAGATGCCCTTTGGAACATTCTCACATCATGCTGGCGTAACATCAGCTTTTGTAACTTGTGCCAGCTTGAGTGAATGCTGTCATTAAAGCAAAAAGTGGACATGCCGAATACTAAGAAATACTGAAATCCATTAACCATTTTTATGTGGATGTTTCCAGGAACTGTATAACAATCTGGCCACTAGATGAAATATGGTTTCTTCCATAGGAGGGAGCAGATGTGTGCTTGCTATATGGGCCACTGGGGTTGGGCTGGGGGAAATTTATTTTCTGCCCATTTTGCAGTTAGTTTTGGCCAGTGGGATCACGGCACACTCCAATTTCCAAGTGCACCCTCTATTTAACAATTTTTCTCCATTTCTCTCCCTATTTGGGTTCTTCTGCAGTCCATGTCCAGGTTTCTGTTACTGTGGTAACAGTGTAATGTTGTCAACTATCCTCCAATGAACTTGTAAGAGTATAATGATTAAGTGACTCTCAAAAAAACACAAAGCAGATTTTCCCCCTTTCCCTGTCAACTGCTGGTGTAATATATCTGCAAGAATGTTCCATGGAAATTAAAATTACCAGATGTGTTTAAAACTATTAGACAAACAGCCACTTAAACACCTTGCACTAGCTATGCAAACACTAAAAAAAAAAAAATCAGTCAATATGAAGCAGCATAACAACTACAACACATTTATTTCTGTAATTTGCATTTAAGAGTGAAACTAAATCAAATAGTCATCAGAAAAAAGGGGGAAAAAAAAAAACCGGTGGGAATTTAATGGATCACAAAAATTGACCCATCCGTCCAGAAACATAGCCGGAACACACTTTCGATAAGGCTTTTTGCCCGGGACACAGATATTTAACATCAAGTTTGTTTCTTTTACCAAATTTATCATCAGTGATTCCCATACATTGATTTACTTGTGGTGGACCTCCACAATATCAACACTGATCGCCACAAATACATTTTCCTTTCCTAATTAAAATTTTATTTTACCATTTAAAACTGGTAAAATCTTACTTCAGTGTAAAGCTAAAGTGGACGCGTTGACTGCCTCAGCGTTTCTCTCTCACATGTTTCTATCTTCTTTTTATTGAGCTACAGCAATAGCTGGGTGCCTTTGTCCATATTAGGGATTTTCTGGAACATTCTATTACATTTGTGGTGTATATTCTGAGTTTCTGCATGAGGGCTCCCTCTGGCTTCCGGTATGAATGAAACATACATTACACGCTCACACCACCCTATTTTGGTAAAAATAGGCAAAATAGTAAACATACGCAAGTTTGTTTGTTTTTTCAAGTGCTTTACCACCTCAAGAAGGTTTCATTAATGTAAAAATATACCTCACTGTCATGTTCTAACCTAGTTATATTTATCTTTCAATAAAAATCTAAAATTCGATGCCCTTAAAGTTGGGGCAGTTTTACCCTGTGGTATCAAAAATGGTACTGAATATCACTATTGCTATCGTATCAAAGTTATAAGTTCCAGTAAATTCCCCCCGGGAGAAGTGCCACCACAAATAGACTTTAAATCTGTGATCACAGACTTTAAACACTGATCATTATTTCTAGGGGTGGGAGAAAAAAAAAAAAATGATTCTCCAATGCATGGCAATTCTCTCCTCAATGAGTCTGTAAATTTCAGAATCGAGTTTCATTTCTTTTTTCATATAAATGATTGCACTTGTGAGTGCTAGAGACAGCCATATTCTGCTTGCTGCCAAATACACAAACACAACATCAAATAAGTATATAAACTTGTATAAAGTTTCATGGCTGAAACTAAATACAAGGGCAATCGTGGGCTTCATTCCATTTGTGCTGTCAGAAACGTATGTTTTGCTTGACATTGTGCGGTTTCACTCACTGGCATTTCTGTGTTTTACCTTCCAAATGCTCTACGAAGGCATCATTTATGCCATAACTCTGTGTGAGCGGTTAAACGTACTTGCATCTCAAAATGTTTTTATGATGCAAAATGAATGTACACAGTAAGTTATGTCTTAAGGACAGGACAAAACATCACTGACATCATTAAACAGATCTGTGTATTAATGTGAATGCAGCCTATCAGACCTGAAACTGCCTACGATGTCATCAGTAAGTGTCAAACAGCAATAATGCTGAGAAAAAAAAAAAAAAAAAAAAAAAAAACAATCAGGCATTGCTTTTGCCTGGAAACTCACATACTTAAGGCACTTTTTTGTTTATTGCTTATAATGTGTTTCTTTGTTCTCCTTTATTACTTTACATTTGCTTGCATGTTTTAAAACTATATTTAGCTGGTTAAAATTCTTAACATGAATTAATTTGTAATTATACTTAAGAGCATTTTTTTTACATGCAAATCAAGAATCATTTTGGAATCAGATTTTGAGTCCCAGAATTGGAATCAGATCATAAGGTGCCTAAAGATTCCCACTCCTAATTATTTGCTATTTTTGCCATAATTTTTATTACATTAATGCAGACAATCAATGACTGAGTTAACTTTCGAAAATTTTATAAAGGCTGCATTACCAACATGAGTGCTCTTTCCATTGAACAATTAATGGCAGGGGTGGGCGAAAAACCCTTAGAAATTTGACTACGGGTAGAAATTTTGGATTACTGTCTTGATTGTCTTTAATAAACATTTTATTTACATTACCTACCTTAGTAGTAGTATTGCCTGATATCAAAATTGGTATCAAAAAGTGTGAAAGTACCTAAAATTTTGGTGGCATAACAAGCTTATTTCCTGCAAAAACAACTATATATCATCACTCATCTACTAGTGAACAAGCACATGAATAACACTGACCGACATCAAACTACACACAGACCCACTAACCCGCTTTCATGGAAGACTTCCACATTTAAGCAAACCAATTTTTCCAGATGTCCCCATATCGCAAGGACAGGTTGCATTGTCTTTTGAACGATATTGAGGTGAGCTTTCATATTTTTTCCAAAGACTTTGCCAAAAAGTCTGCACATTTTCATCTACGGAGCTTGCTTTATCATTCTCTGATAGGAGAAGAGGGGCAGTTCAGTTCTGGGCCAAAGAGCACTGTAAACCCACTATTTTACATCGTGAAGCAGAGCAGAGAACCGCAAGCCACCAACTGTCCAACAGTCCTACATTTCCAATGCAGTTCAAATCAATAGACTGTCCCTGAAACGAGAGCAGCAGTTGAAAGAAGTGACCTGATTCACATCAGGTCAGTTCGAGATGTTTAATTTGACATCAGCACTCAGGAATGTGAGGAACGCTGATTGCATGCCGGTGTTAGTGCGATGAACTCTTGTTTTACGATGCCTCCCTCCGTGGCTGCAGACGAGAGCCTGGGTGACACCAAAACAGGAAGTGCCTTGCAGATGTTTATTGCTCAAGTCATTCTGAACTGCAAATGTCTATCAGAGCTCAGGAACAAAACGCCCATGTGGACAAAGGGCCACAGAAACACGAACAGCAACTTTTGTCTGGAATTAGTCGAAGTCATAATGATTCCACTGATTAGTAATGAGAGGATAGAGTGACAGAGTGAAGCTGAGCGCAGATCGCTGTGTACCTGAATACATAATTCATAAGTGATCCTATTGCTCATCCCACTCCATAGAAAGCCAAGTGCTGTGGTTTTTGCATTAAGGGGCAGAATGCAGTCTGCAAAGTGATCCAGTAGATCTAAAATAAATACCCATGCAACTAATACATGCAGTTTTTAATAATTAGTCATTTGAATTAACGCAGCTGATCTTTGCGTATCGTATCGGGCACAAATGTCCTGACCAGACTTGAATGTTGTTGGGATGGAGAGCACATCTGCTGTAGCGTATCTGTGAATAAATGTATTGTGAAAAGGCTGGCGAATCGCTTCCCTGAGTGTCTTCGTCGCATAAATAATAGCCACCAGAGACAGAGTTCATCCAAAAGCATATCTAATGAGGCATTGGCATATAAAACACTTTCCTGTCTGCTCCCTGTTGACTGTGGCAGCGCTGCGTTCTGCTGAGTGCTAGAATTCATGCTTTCCCAAGTCAGGTCAAATTCCTCCAGCAGAGCACTGGGGAGGCTGAGTGACTGTATTAGTAAGAGCATGCAGTGTGTGTGTGTGAGTAAAGATGGCCAGGATGATGGGAGAAACCAGAGTCATATTTTCCACCGATATCAAAGCCATATGATCCTGCACAACTGGATCTCAGCAGATGGCGTTTGCCGTTCATCCCCTGGGTTTGGAGAGAGTGATGCAGAACAGCTCTGAAAATCGTTCCTGGCCTGCATTCGCTTCAGCGTTTCCAAGATTTTTATCAGAAAATGGATTTATTGTTGTAGGGACCAAGGTGCAAATTAACAGAAATCTACACCTAGGGACAACATAACAACAGCTTTCTCTTTTGTTTCATTTATCGTTCTGCTTACTGAAACACTGACACATACTTTGAATATAAAGTCAAAGTTTCAGAGCCCTTACTCTGCTGACAAATGCTAAAGCTGCCATCAAGCAATGTCTGAATGACTACTTTAAAAAAAATAGCATTTCAATGAAAATTTGTACCTTTATGTAGTTTTCAGAACAAGACACTTTAGCAGTGACATAAATATATTCATTATTTTTGTAGGCCAACCAGGAAGTTAACAACACCTTAGTTCCCCTCAACAATAACTCAACAGGATTTTCTATTAGCTTTTGCATCTTTGCAGAAAATAAGCTCTACGACTAACAAAAGTTTTTGATTCTTAGATGTTTTGTTCATTATGATAATCTTCACAAATGAACAAATGAGCCTAAAAACAATCGTCAGAAGTAAAAAGTTAAACGTAGACTATAAACAAACTGCACCACAATCACATGAATTCAGTGTCACCTGCATTAAGCTATCGACAACTCTTTCATTATTTATTAAAAAAGTAGAATGGTTTTCAAAAGCAATATTATAAAGATACTAGTGTGCAGATGAGTTTACTGTACCTCATAGGTGTGATGACAATTAATATCCTGACAACCTCTGTAGTCCCATTTTGACACTTTAACAACTGCCTTTTCCAAGAAAAACCAAAAGTACAAGGGGATTTTACTGATATATTTTAAGTAGCATAAATGTGAAAATATCTTGAGCTTGTATTAACCACAAACCTTATTTAAAGCATTCAACCAAAACTCATTCTAAAAAAAAAAAAAATCCCACTGACTTCAGGACGATGGAAATGGAAGTGATAAAATTCAACTAGTTTACTGGTTTTGGCATACAGAAATACATCATAATCCTACAATATTAACAATTATTATACAACAATTATACAATATTAACAATAAAAGTTATTCTAAACAATGCAAACAAACTTAAAATATCAATTTTGGCCCAATGTGTCCAGAGTTTTTGGTTTCTGTCTTAAATTGTCATACCTTTTTGTGTTAAGTGGGAAATTCGGTAGTGCCGTCAATTACAGAAGCAGAGCCAATACAAAAGAAGTATTGAAGTTTTAATTTTGACTCTTGATTGTTGAATTTAGTGGGAATGCATTTTGTATCCTGTTGATGAAGATTCAATATTAAGCTATAAATAGGGGAGAGCGGGATGAGTTGAGCCAGTTTTTACTTACGGCATGTTTAAAGTGAGCACATGACAGTAATGGTAATCCAACTTAAATATGTGACCCTGGACCACAAAACCAGTCTTAAGTGTCAATTTTTCAAAATTGAGATTTATACATCATCTGAAAGCTGAATAAATAAGCTTTCCACTGATGTATGGTTTGTTAGGATCAGACAATATTGGCCGAGATACAACTATTTGAATATCTGGAATCTGAGGGTGCAAAATAATCAAAATACTGAGAAAATCACCTTTAAAGTTGTCCAAATGAAGTTCTTAGCAATGCACATTACTAATCAAAAATGAAGTTGAGATATATTTACGGTAAGAAATTTACAAAATATCTTCATGGAACATGATCTTTACTTAATATCCTAATGATTTTTGGCATAAAAGAAAAATTGATAATTTTGACCCATACAATGTATTTTTGGCTATTGCTACAAATATACCCCAGCGACTTAAGACTGCTTTTGTGCTCCAGGGTCACATATGTACATCAATTTCAGGATGTGGTGCATCGGGAATAATCACTTTGGATATAAAATAAACTGCTTTCAAATATTTGGCTTTCCAAAATAGTGGTCTCTTGGCTCAACTTGCCCCCAGTGAGGGGTAAATTGAGCCAAGGGAGAGAGCAAGTTGAGCCACATGGTGTTAAACTGAGCCACTGATTATAAAACTGAACATTTTCAGTATCAAAGGAAGATAACTTCAATAAAAATGATTCTTAAAATCTATGTGTGAGCCTTGTAATGGACAGGCCATCCATGCAGGGACTTTCCCCACCTGTGGCTCAAGACGCTGGGTTAGGCTCCAGCTCCCCGTAACCCTAATAAAGCTAAATTGTTTTAGATAATGGAATGGATTGATGGATGACTTCTTAAAAGTTTTACTTAAAAATACGGTTCACAACTTTTTAATTATTTAAAAATTTCAGAACAAAATAAAGTTCATATTGAAGAATTAAAAAAAAAAAAAAAAAAAAAAACAGACTGCAACTGACCTTACAGAACTGGGCTAATAGTACTCAGCATCCCACTTAGAAATGTTGCAGGGAAATACAGCTTCATAAAAACTTCAATGGCCAATTTTCATGAACAAGGCCCAGGCCTATTTAAAAGTTTCAGAACAAAATCAAGTTCAAAACATAGAACTAAATAAAAAAAAAATAAAAAATGTTTGGTCTAAAATTAATGAAATATAACATCATGCTAACAGTATGGCATCATATTATAACTTCCTAAAGCACAAACACGTGATATTTTTCAGATTTGTCTGTAACTGCAGAGTCTTTGAACATTAAAAAAAAAAAAAAAAAAAAAAAAGCAACCACCATGAACATAAACGTACACTGTAAAAAAAAAAAAAACGGCAGCTGTGGCTGCCAGAATTTTACTGTAAAAAAAATATGGTAGAAACGTTTGAGGGTTTACGGATTTACCTTAAATTTACAATTAAAAACCGTATTTCTTTAACAGATGGAATGTTAATAAACCAACCTATTGAAGTTCTGAAATCTGTTTTGTAACTACACCGATAACCATCAAAATCAGGCAGTGATGAGAAAGTCACATGATGAACCAAACTCACCACAAGCAGCTTTTCTACAAGCTGAGAAGGCCAATACTGATATATGGGTCAGTGACAAAAAGGGGCTGGCAAGATGAGAAATTCAAAAATATTTTAAAAACTTGTTATTAAAGCATGCATCAGGCATTTTAAAATGTACACAGCGTGTTTATGTTGATTTTATGTAATTAAAAATGACATTTCTACCATTTTTTACAAAAGTTAAGACTGAATGTACATGAAAATGTCAAATGGTGTAACCACCAAAGAATGAGAAATATTAAATATTTTATCCACCTACTGTAAATGGCATAAGCGCTTACTCATAGAAATAAATACATCATTTTAAAATGTCACACGAAAATAGATTTTATTACACAGTTATCTCTAAATGTAAATTTTCATGCGTTTTTACCATATTTGGTGGGACATATGCTGAAAACACCTCTGTTTTCTAAATAATCTGACAAATTATGTAAAAAAAAAAAGTTTAAAAAAAATGTTATTATACTAAACTAGATGATTACATTTTATTCCACATTAATTTTCCTGTATATAATTTTATTTTTATGAAAAATACTGGTTACACCAATTGACCATGTTGCTTCTACAGCCAAAGGCCATTGTTTGTTGAAGAAATTGACACTGGAAATCATGCATGACTGTCAGTCATCAAGTTCAGCTGAAGTGATTTTTTTCCAATTATAAAAAAAAAAAAAAAATCTAGCAACATGAAATTATCAGTGATGAACAGTGAACTTGTGTCTCATATTGTAATTACAGTTAAGAAAAAATATCTGACAAGAAATCATCAGAGTGATGAACAGTGAACTCATGTCTCGTATTGTAATTTAAATTTTTGTTTTGTAATTTCGTATTGTATTGTGGCATCTATTGGGGAAAAAGGGGCTCGGTTATATCACATTACTTATAAAATACCAGAAATTTAATGAATTGTATTTTAAAGATGTAAATTGTAATCTTTGGTTAACATTTTTTTTTATCAGTGAATTTATGTTCAAATGTAGACACCCACTTCCTTCTGCTACATTATTAGATCATTTATGTATATATTATATTATATGATACTATATGTAACCAAGGACTACAAAACCAGTCATAATGGTCAATTTTTTAAAATTGAGATTTATGCATCATAAATAAGCTGAATAAATAAGCTTTCAATTGATGTATGTATTTGGCCGAGATACAACTAGTTGAAGGTCACATATCTCTGGAATCTGAGGGTGCAAAAAAATCGAAATATTGAGAAAATTGCCTTTAAAGTTGTCCAAATGAAGTTCTTAGCAATGCATATTACTAATCATAAATTAAGTTTTGATATAGTTATGGTAAGAAATTTACAAAATATCTTCATGGAACATGATCTTTACTTAATATCCTAATGATTTTGGCATAAAAGAAAAATCGATCATTTTGACCCATACAATGTAGTTTTGGCTATTGCTACAAATATACCCATGCTACTTCAGACTGGTTTTGTGCTCCAGGGTCACATATATTGCTTAAAGGGATAGGTTCACCCAAAAATGAAAATTACCCCATGATCTCCCCCCTCCCCCCCCCCCCCCACACACACACACACACACACCTACCTTTGAGCCAACCTAGGTGTATATGACTTTCTTCTTTCAAATGAATACAATTGTAGTGACATTAAAAGTGAATGGGTGATATTAAGTAGTCCAATAAACTGCATCAATCCATCATAAAAAAGTGTTCCAGATGGCTACATGGGGTTAATAAAGGCCTCCTGAAGTGAATCAATGCACTTTTGTAAGAAAAATACCCATATTTAAAACTTTATAAACCATAATCTCTAGCTTCTGCTATCTATCATACTTGCATTCATGAGAGAGTGGCGTTCCAGCAGATGATGTAGGACGTAGACAAAGCGTAAGCACTGGTGAGAATATGCTAGCCCCACAAGAACCAAGGTTTTTTTTTTACAGCAAAGGAAAACCAATCTCCTTTTGGCTTATATCGAAATCCTTCGACATTTTTCTTTACAAATCCTCGTTTTGTACTTCTAACTCCTGACTGGTGTTTTGTTCCGCTCTCTCCTCTATGATTCCATGTTCGTCACTTCTCACCGGAGCTTATGCCATGCCTACGTCCTCTGCTTGAACGCCACTCTCATGAACGTGCATACGACAGTTAGCAGAAGCTGGAGATTATGGTTTATAAAGTTTTAAATATAGATATTTTGCTTACAAAAGTGCATTGATTCACTTCAGGAGGCCTTTATTAACCCCCAGAGCCATCTGGAGCACTTTTCTATGATGGATGGACGCAGTTTATTGGACTTCTATTGCACTATTGAATATCACCTATTCACTGCCATTATAATGCTTGGAAGAGCCAGGACATTTTTTTAATATAACACTGATTGTATCCGTCTGAAAAAATTAAGTCATATGCACCTTGGATGGCTTGAAGGTGAAAAAATCAGGTGGTAATTTTCATTCTTGGTTGAACTATCCCTTTAAAATTAAGTGAATGGAACAGAAATATGCATTAAAACTAAACATTTCAAAAACACTAATGTTGTGCAATATAATTATTTTATCCTAGACTTACAGAGCTTTAATAATAAAGTTATAGATAGAAACACTTTCTCAAAAAAATAACATTAAACACTTGAAAATAGTTAGTTTATATTACATCTTAAATCAGCATCATAAACTAGTGATATTTGACTAAATTGGCCCCTAACAGAAAGGCTTGTAATAGGAGTCAAATGGTGTAACCGGTTACACCACTTGACATTTTCATTTAAAATCAATTTTGACACCTATGTAAGTACATGACCTTGGTGGGAATATTTCAAATGTAATTTTTAAAGTTAATACTCATTTTTATAATAATGATAATTATCAATGTATTCCTGAGGTCATACAATTTGCCATGTATACCTAAGAATACCTGACCATACCCTAAAAATGTCAAATTATCTCACATTTTAAAGAGAGTTACTAACATTTGCATGCAGCAGTTAGTATCACCAGAGGTCCTTCTCTGTGATATAATTTCCTGTCACATGATCTTCTTGCAAAATATTAACAAAATGGCTCCTTGAATGGTGGTTACACCGCCTTGACACTCAAGGAATTTGACTTGACTCCCCAAATTCAATATAATATTCAGAACAATGGTGCTCCATTTACTTTTATTTACTATTAAATAATACTAATGTAAGATTATGCCAAAGCTGATCTGGTGTTTCATTGAAATTTTCACCTTTTTTAAACAAGATCAATTATTTGGTACAAAGTTTTTACGGTTACACCACATTGACATTGACCCTCAAAATTAATTAAAACCAGAAATTTTAGACTAGGTCCATAAAAAAGAGAATGTATGCAATTAATTTGCACATTTGTTTTGAAATTTTAACCCTTTTAAATTGAATTAAACCATACGGACACAAAAAAAAGCAGCGTCACGTCATTGACCCATATATAGATATTTATAAAAGGTGCACAATTCATTCAGTCATTCACACAAACACTAAACACCATCATGGTGACACTCATAAAACTGAAATATGCAATAAACATTAATTTAACAACATTAGATGTAACATACAACCCTAATAAACACAACTGATAAGAAAAAACTAAGACGACAACGTAGTTATTTCAAAGAAAAAAACACCCAATTTGAAATGCAACGCAGGGAATTCTGGGAACGTCAATTTAAGGTTTTTCCTTTAAAATTATAGTCTTTTTCACTTCCAAAAACTGTATTTTTCTGTAAAACTGTCTGAAATGGCTATTACAGTTTTCACTGTATATAGTAGGGGAACTTACTGTTAACCATTTAACAGGTTTTTAACTGTAACATTTTCACACTTTTTTGCCGTTAAAATCACGGTCATTTTTTACAGTTGTACCAATTACCAATTATGCTCTTCTAACTCTTCAAATATGTGTGGTCATATCACCAATTTTGTTTAAGGTTGCCTAGGGGTGGCTCAATTTCCCCGCAGGCCCAAATCACCCTGCTCTCCCCTATTTATATAAAAATACTTTACAGAAACAAGCTTCGACACAAACTACATTTCTTGTTAAATTAAATTAAATAGCCTCTATAGGCTACATCTTCTATACCTGCTTTATCCTCTGTAGGCTCACAGGGGAGTGAAATAGAAATCATTAAACAGATTATTCTCCAAAGATTACTGGAGTACATTTTACTGTTTTTCTACTTTAACATTTCATGTTTAATTCTATGCATTATTTTGTTACTTATTCTTTCTTTGTAATTATTTGTGAAAATTAGATGCAGGTGGAAACTGTTTCAAAGTAAATCCTACACCGTTTTTGTTTTTAATTTTTTATTTTTTTTTAAGTGTAACATTAAAGGAGCACCAGGATGAAACCCACACCAACATGTGGGCAACACGCAAACTCAAAAGACTGAAAGACACCAAACTCAAATAATTAATGTAACTGAATAAAATAATTATTTTTAATAATTATTGGAATAATATTTAGAATTTGAATGCAATTAAAATAATTGCACATTTAATGTACACTAGTGCTAAAAAAAATATCCTGCCTTTATTTGGAAGTGGAAAAAAAGAGAAATAATGTGAAATCGTTTTGCTTCAACGTAATGTACATCACATCATAATTTCAAACTCTTCTGCACCTTCATGGTGACCAGGACTGTTTTCAGGTCAGCTGGAGGGTGTGACTCATCAACAAAATGCTTGCTCCAAATGCCTGGACTGGGTCTTTGTCCAACATTCCTGCCTTAACGCTAATATCTTACAAGATCCTATGAAATATCAATAGAGTATTTTCCCCTCTGAATAACTAGCACCAATAAACTTCACAAACAACAGCAGCAGCAGCAGCACACTGGCCTGAAGGAATGTGAACTTGACTCGAACTGCACTGGACAGACTGTACAAAGCCAGATGCAGCATGTCATTAACTGCTCTTATGTGGCATATTGACCTGATATTCAGCTTCTTTTAGCAGACAGTAATGGCACAGCTGCTGTCATTCACAGGTCACCTGACCACATAGCTGCTCTCAGAACAAGGCCATGATTTAAAGCCACCTTTTGCAGGTTTTAAAAGGCAGGGACTTTATTTATACAGTTTCTATTTATTTGTAGAAAAAAACCAAAGCCTAAGATTTAGATTTAACATTAACAAACAAGCCAATATGACTAAAAGTGTGTAATGCAAATTCAAAATCCTTTACTCAAGACTGTAGCTTCTACAGCTTTTAAAGTGCATGCTCCAAATTTGGCACAGTCCTTCAGCCTGTTATGACACAGTGTGCTGATCAGTCTAATGTTTTTGTTTCTTTCTAGAACTGACAAATTCAAATTTCGAAATCTTCTGAATGTGTGCTATATACTGCACACTTTGTTTAAAATATTTATAGCAAAATAAATAAATCTATTAAAAAAATATAAACTATATATTAAAAAAAAAAAAAAAAAAAAAAAAAACTTTAAAGGGTTGTCAAGAAATGCAAAATTTAGGAATGCACCTAAATTTTGGACACTAAAAAAAGAAATATGAACAGAAACTGCAACTTTAACAGATCCAGTAACTGAAACTTTGACATGAAGTAGCTGATTAAAGCAGGCTGCATCGTACTTAATGTAAACACAGGGTGATGATGACATCTTCTCAGAAAAAGCATGTTTTTACTGTATGCACAATGCGTGACAAAAGTCAAATGCATGAAAAATATACACTTCTTGGTTAGTGTCTGATTGATAATGATTGTTTCCTGTTCTCTAATAGACTGTACGCACGCACTTATCTGTCGCATGCATTACACAGACAGGTAAAAATGTGCTTGATTATCCAAAAAACTCTCAAACTGATTTTTTTGAGGTCATTGTGTTCTATCAAAACAGTGCATGTGAAAAACCAGACCTCTGTTTAAAATATCAACATTACATTGATTAACAATGACACATGTATAACTACATACTGTACATTTTACTGTAAAATAAACAACACTAAAAATATATACATTTTATAATATATTTTTGTATTCATGTTGTGTGATATGTTTTTGAAAACGTTTACAATATTACACCATCAAAATCAAAAATGTTAAACTTCTCTTGAAAAGTTTCAATTTAATGACTTTTAACGTCATGTGGTGTAACCATCAAGTCAAATGACATAATATATTTTGGCAACACTTTATTTTAAGGACCAATTCTCACTATTAACTAGTACGCCCAATACCAGAATATTGCCTGCTTATTAGTACTTATAAAACACATATCAATGCCTTATTCTGCATGGCCATGTTTTAGATCCTGTAATCCTACTGCATACCTGAACTTAATGTCAATGTCAACTTTATTTATATAGCACCATTAAAAACAACAACAGTTGACGAAGGTGCTGAACAAAATATCAAAAACCTCCAATAAAAACAGTAACAACATGACAGATTTCACACACTTAAAATCACAAAATACACAAATTAGCTAAATGCTACGGAGAATAGATATGTTTTGAGCTTTCCCTTAAAATCATGTATCGTAGAAGCAGTTCTAATGTAAACAGGTAAACTGTTCCAGAGTTTCGGTGCAGCAATGGAAAAAGCACGATCACCTCTCAGTTTCAACCTAGCCCGCGGAACATTTAGTTGTCTCTGGTTGGATGACCTCAGAGACCTTACTGGATTGTGAATGGAGAGTAGATCCGACAAATATTCAGGTGCTAGACCATTCAAACATTTAAAAACCAGTAGCAACACTTTAAAATCAATTCTGAAACGGACTGGGAGCCAGTGCAGAGAAATTAAAACTGGAGTAATGTGTTCTCGTTTTCGAACACCTGTAAGAAGCCTGGCAGCGGCATTCTGTACCATCTGAAGACGGGCCAAAGATGACTGATTGATGCCTATATAAAGGGAGTTACAGTAGTCTAATCTTGTTGAAACAAAAGCATGAATCACTTTTTCAAAGTCCTTAAAAGAAAGGAATGATTTTACCTTAGCTAGGACTCTAAGATGGAAAAAACTAGTTTTGACCACAGAACTAATCTGTTTGTCAAATTTAAGAGAGCAATCAAAATGCACACCCAAGTTCTTCACTAATGGTTTGACAAATGGAGACAGCGGACCAAAATCTAAACAGGAGGAGCTAAAGGCATCAGAGGATTCAAAAACTATAATCTCAGTTTTATTTTCATTGAGATGAAGAAAATTTACGGACATCCATGCCTTCACGTCAGCAAGACAAGCCAACAGAATATCCATACCTCTCTTATCAGATTCCAGGGGCAGATAAATCTGGGTATCGTCCGCATAACAATGAAATAAAATATTGTGTTTCTTAAAAATTGACCCCAGAGGAAGCATATACAATGAAAATAAAATCGGAGCAAGGATAGAACCTTGCGGAACGCCGCAGGTAAGAGGGGCTGCACCAGTCATAAACTCTCCAATATTAACAGAAAAACTTCTGTTATAAAGATAAGACTGAAACCATTTAAGAGCATTTCCCCGAATGCCTGCACAATGCTCCAATCGTGAAATGAGAACTGCATGGTCAACTGTGTCAAACGCTGCACTCAGATCTAACAGCACTAGCACCGCAGATTTGCCAGAATCAGCAATTAATAAAATATCATTTAGAACCTTTACCAGTGCTGTTTCTGTAGAGTGGTATTTTCTAAAACCTGACTGGAATGCTTCAAAAATTTTGTTTCCGTTCAGAAAGCTCTGCAGTTGATGAAATACTATTTTCTCCAGAATCTTAGACATAAAAGAAAGGGTAGAAACCGGCCTAAAATTTGACAAAACTGTTGGGTCTAAGTTAGGCTTTTTAAGAAGTGGATGAATAATGGCATGCTTCATCTCCTCTGGTACAAACCCATTCACAAGGCAATTGTTCATAATCATTTGAACATTAGATCCAATCACCTCAAAAATTTCTTTAAAAAACTTAGGGGGAAGAACATCAAGGGCAGATCCAGATGGTTTAAGCTGACCTACAATATCTTGCAAAAAAGGCAAAGTTACAGGTTCAAACTGATACAAAATACTAGTGCAAATAGGAGGGACAGAAGGATCATAAAGAGAAGGCACAATATTCAACCTAATATCCCTAATCTTGTCCTCAAAAGTCAAATTTATCACACATAGACAAAGACGATGTAGGGTACAAACCAACAGAGGGGTTAACAGCAGCATGTATAGTATTAAAAAGTATTCTAGGACTATGACAGTTCTTTTCAATAAGATCTGAAAAATACTTGGACTTTGCTGATCTCACTGCTTTCTGATACTGTAACAAAGTATCCCTTAGTATCTCATACGAGATTTGAAGCTTATCTTTTTTCCACTTTCTTTCTGCCCTCCGACAAATCTGACGTAAAGCACGAGTAGTATCATTAAGCCAGGGTTCCGACTTAGATTTACATTTTTTGGCTCTCAAAGGAGCTATAGAATTTAGAATATTAGTGCAGGTAGTATTAAACTGATTGAGATAGTCTGCACCATTCCCATCATAATAAAACTGGTCGGACACATAAGAGACTTCCTTAAAAACAGCAGAAAAATCAATACTAGTAGTTGATGAAAATGTCCGAGACCAGTGAACAACCTTAGAAGGCAGGGTAACATTAAAACTAATAGGAACTGTAAATGCAATGGGCTTATGATCAGAAATGACATGGTCCTCTATTTCAAGATCACATACTGTCAGGCCATGTGATAACACAAGATCAAGAGTATGACCATGAACATGGGTGGGAACATTCACAAACTGTACCAGATCAAAAGAGTCAATAAGGCTCAAAAATTCCTTGGCTAAAGAATTAACTGGACAGCACACATGAACATTAAAATCACCTAGAATTAAAAGCCTATCAAAATTAGGAATAATTCCCCCTAAAAAAATCAGAGAACTCATTAATAAATTCTTTGTGTAGTTTAGGTGGACGATAGATTACTGAAATTGCCACTGGGTTATCAAGTTCAAGTATGAACAGTTGAAGTTCAAAACTCGAATAGACTTCAGTCGCTAATGTCCGACAACAAAAGTTCTGTTTAAAAATAGATGCCAGTCCTCCCCCTCGTCCCAAAGATCGAGGAGTATTAAAAAATTTACAGTCATGAGGTACCAGATCAGAGAACGGACTCAGATCCCCCGAAGTAAGCCAAGTTTCAGTAACAAACAGAAAATCAAGATCGCGGGAAGTAAAGAAGTCATTAAGGATAACGGTCTTGTTTACCATTGATCTAGCGTTGATCAGAGCCATCCTAATCTGCAACGAATCCACGGTCAACTGTGGTGTCCGGCGTAGCGAACGAAGGTGGCTGGAACACACTGGAGCGAACCATTGGAGGTTGATCTGGCCGATCTGACACAATGGGTACAATCCACGCGTATGCTGGCTCCAGTGAACGACGCACAAGGAAGCGGTTGAAACGTGCCTCATACGAGTGTAGGCCCATGCCAAACAGGGATCCCGATTTAGACGACAGAAACAGCTTAAGCTTGACCGCGATACCTCCACGTCGTCCCCGTCTCCTGCGGCGCTTCCTCCCCGGTAAAGGGCACGGTGCTCGGCACAAATAGTCAGGTATAGCCGTCAATGATGGCGGTGGAACAAACTGAGTACCACTTTGGACATGATTAAGTAGCTCTTCGGTGGTATGTTTAATGTCAAGCAGAGTTTGTCTGTCATACGTTAAAAGTGGCGAAACATTCCGTAAAATAACAAACATAAAACATAATAAAACAAACAGACGGGAAAACACACTAGGCAGCAAACGGCAAGCCACACACATCGGTGCCATCATGCCTCCTGATGGACATCTAGATTCTCTACATGAAACTTAAACTTATTTAACAATACGATGTCAAAGCAGCACTTTGTCTATAAAATACTTTTATAGACAGTTTATGCTTTTTTTGTTTACATACATATATCGACCAAGGTGAAAATGCTTAGATTAGTTGTACCATTTTCAGACAGTTAAACATAGGCTAACTTAAAAAAAAAAAAATAATTAAAAAGTCTAGTAAAAATGATACTGAATCACTGATGCTCGTCAACGGCAGCTGTCATAGTTGCTAGGTGTCATGAGCAATCCTCTGTTGGCTAGAACATTCCATTTAACGTTTAGTTCAACCTTTGTGGCCTTCGAAGTTTGCATCCCCTGAATTGGGACACAGCTATAGTGTTATGTTGACCAAAACATTGCATTTCAGTACAGTGTTTCAGGCTGCTGTGTTTCAGGCTCTTCTTATTTAGGCTTTACTTTTTCTAATTGATTGGACTGATTTCCTTTTTTTCCTCTAATGAACAATCAAAAATCTTTTTGTTTAACACCAATATCTATCTATCCATCTATATATATCGCATCTAAACTACCTAGATTTGTCCTAGCAACACTTTAGCAGCTACATAGCCTTTGGCAGCACAGCTTTTTCTCCTTTAAACTACCCAAGCATTCAAATTACATCAAATTACATTCAAATCATACATTTACTGTAATACTAAGTTATCCAGAGCCACTGCCTTCACCATCTGAACAGCGGAAATGTGCTGCTAGCAACATGCATCTCACCTCATCTGCCGTGTTTGTGGAAATGCATGTGGATCAAAGCAGATTTAGATGAGATTGAATGAAAATGTGTTCTTTAATCAGTCACTAATGCTCTTCATGCTCATCCACCTAAATCAACTTCCTGAAGATTACAGGAAACAACTCGCATCAGTCAATTAGTCTTACCCTTTTACAGAAATGACCAGAACTCAATTTCAAAAACAATCATGTGGTCTAAAAACATATATACTTTTTAAAGCAAAAATGTGTAGAGATTTGACAGGAACACTTTCAAATGATGTTATAAAGTGTGACCAAGCGCAAATAAGAAATATCTTTGAAACGTTATTACCTTTTGATCAACTATGGAGCAGACCAAATCCTTCACAGAACTGAGGGACAGATCGTGTGGCTCCAGGGTGACCATCTCCCTGGTAAGTCCGATCTGAAGGAGGAAGGACACGCCGTGGAAGGAGCTGGTGGGGCTCGGAACGCTGTGATTCCCATTGAGAGACGGACGCAGAGGGCACTCCGGAGGGCTGGGTGATGGAGAGGGGGTTGGGGGTGCAGTCTGATGCTGAGAGTGGACGAAGGGTTTAGGTAAGGTCAGAGGAGAGGTGCTACTACTGGCAGACATTAGTTTCCTCCGCAGATTGAAAGTAAACCGTGTAAAACTGACAAGCTTGGAAACCGTGGCTGATATCCAATGAGTGAGTGGGTTGTGTTTTTAATTAAACACAATATTCTTCTGTCCTAAGGCAGGTGAAGAGAGTTGCTGCAGTCATGTGCAATCCGTGGCGTAAGAGCTAGCGAAATTGGACCGAAGAATAAGGCGCCTATTTCTCGCTACGTTTCCCTCTAAGAACATGCAATCCAGAGAGCATGCTTCATGGCTGGCTGTGTGATTTCCAGCACATGTTGGATTGATAAGACGAAAACACCACAAAGGAGCAATCAGGTGCTAAAGGGTGATGCTTGACAAAGTGGCTTCCATTGTCATCCAGCTCCTCATTCAACTCTCATTCCTGTCTGAAACAAAACATATTCAAGTCTTTATTCCACAGTTCCCTGAATGGGGGGGTACAGTGCTCATGAAGCCATTATCTACACGCATAATAAGTGTAACTTCAAACTCCTTGTATTCTGGAAGAGTTTTGCACATTTTTGTCTTTTGCCATGAAGAACTCCAGCTCACATCTGGAAGCACATCTGGAGACCCTCCCACTCTAGATCACATAACTGGCACAAGACCACAAATACCAGCAAAACAAGTTATACAATGTCTTTTATTCAGGCTTTATCACATCATGACCAGTGAACAATCCAGAATCTCAAGACGAAATAAATCTAGAAGGACACACTGAAGACCAGAGGAAAAGAGAGGAAACATACCTTTAAGGCTGGAAGAGTAAGCTTCCTAACAAGTGAAGATAGATGAAAAAGCTTACTATCAATGGAAAACGAGGACTGAACGCCTCAAGGTTTCCTTTGAAGTTTAGGGCTTAATGTAAAGCAGTAAAGCATCGCTCGGTTGTAGAGTCCCCAGCATGAGCTCGATTTGAAAACTTTCTATCCTCTTTCATGTTACATTCTACTACATTACACGCGCCTCAGTATCTGCTCTCCATTTCCGCGGGCAACAAGATCGCCGCATAGACCGAGAAAGTAAAACCTGAAGGAAATGGCAGGTCTGTCGAGCTGAAGAAGTGAAGTTGAGCTTTATAAGTGCAGAAATGTTTTTCTCTTTCTCTCACTGCCTGCCGCGCATGTCCCTCACGCGCAGTTTCCGTTATGTGAGTGCTGAGCGTGTGCTCGCGCCCTCTACCGGCGTCATTCCACAGCCACTGTGACGCAATAACGCTTTATAGAATATTAGTTAGTTACATTGTAGCGATTATTTCTTCTTGATCTGCGATTGTCCACAAAGCTCAGATTGTTGATTATATGATATATCATATATTTATATATAATATTATATAAATGGAATGGTTCAGTAGTTAATAGAAATATTAATTTAAATGTATTATGTATTATTATGCATTTTTAATGATTGCAATATACATTAACTACTGATCGGTTAAGCTCTGTTTAATCATGTTTGTTAATGACCTTTTATAGCTAAAATTAAGTACAGCCATTATAGCTAGTTTAGGCACATTAATAGTTTTAACAAAATATAAGGGATCATATAAGGTTTTTTTTTTTTTTTGTACTGCCCTAAGTAATCTATTTTACATAACAGATTTATTTCACATAACATACATCACAGAAGACAAATGACCCCATTCAAAAAATTACATAGGCCTATGTTTAACTCTTACTCTGTTGTTATCTGGATGAACCACAGATGTTTTTATGTTTTGTGATAGTTGTTCATGAGTAACAGTTTTTCTTTTCTTTATATATATATATATATATATATATATATATATATATAAGTTTTCTAGCATCTTCTGCAAATCTTTGCACACACCACAACACACAGCATTATGAATCATTTTAAACTTTTGAACAAGGCCATCTTTTAAAATTCATATATTATTTTGTCTTGTTGATTTGTAAACATTCAGGGCTGGTCTAAATAATAATGAAAAACTTTTGTGATCTCTTTTATTTTGTTAATATTATACACATTTTGCATATTCATGGGACAATGATAACTTTATATTAATTCAAGACTCTTAGTATGAAATTAAAGGCACAGAGTAAAAATAACTATTACTAGGATTAGTATAAATAAAGAAATTTGTTTTATTATATTACACACATTAAGATATACTTTGAGGCAGGGGGTGATGAGGATGAGGTGATAAAAAATCATACTACTAATAAAGTAAATTAATTAAAAGTACATTTATTGTGTATAATTCTTTCAACTTTATTGCTTTCACTCATGACATTAATACAGATGATTAATGACAGTCAATATTGAGGAAAAGAGGAGTCTATCTTGTTAGCCCAGGCCATCAATCCTCCAGTGACGTCCTTCACAGTGACCTGCTCAATTTCTTGTCCAGACATTTTCTCCAGCAGCTGAACAGCCTTCTGGGAGTCATTGCCAAGTTTGCAAACTACAAACACTACAAGACAATAAAGGTAAACATACAGACAAAGTAAGCTTATTCACTCCCATCATACTGCATACAAAAAAGATTCTTTTCCCAAACAAAACACACTTACACATATAAAGGTTTGAAATAATTAAGACTTTTGAATATTTCTAAAAGAAATCTTCTATTCTCATGACAGTCGCATTTATCTGATGAAAATGCAAAAAGATTACAATTTAAAAGACTATATATTGAATATATTTTAAAATGTAACTTATTTCTGTGATGCAAAGCTGAATTTTCAGCAACCATGAAAACTTTTAATATTTGTGTGGACACCGTGACACTACCATTCAAAAGTTTTGGGTAAGACTTAAGGAATTAATAACACCTTTATTCAGTAAGGATGCATTAATTTGATCAACAGTGAATACATCTCAAAATTTCTGTTACAAATAAATGCCGTTCTTCGCCGAACTTTCTACTCATCAAAGAATGTATCATGGTTTCCAAAAAAAATTAAATGGCAAATAAGCATACTAGAATGATTTCTGACACTGAAGACTGGAGTAATGATGCTGAAAATTCAGCTTTGAATAAATGACATTAACATATATTCACATAGAAAACATTCAAAACTAATAATATTATTGTTTTCACTGTATTTTTGATCAAATAAATGCAGCCTATTTTTAGAATGTTAACCAATTGTGTCTCAAGTAAAATCATATTCAATCATATGGACATATTCAGTTAGCTCAAACAGACTAAAACAAAATATGATCTAAAAATAAAAGACTTGATTAATCAACACTTGGCCAGCTGTTTCTGATGACTCATAAGATAGCCATTTCTGTGTTGGAAAATAAATGCTTAGCAACTCCATCATCACCACCTCATCGGGCATCCAAGAAAAGCGAGGTAGCTGGCAACACCTTGCTCCAAATGCTTAATTAGCTTGAGAAAACTCAGATTACGCCTCCTCTGTGCTCAGAATCCTCAACACGTCTAATGAGGGCTGGCTGTGGGCATCTGGCATACAGACAAGCGCTTACTGTGTATAAAGATAGGATTACTTAAGAAGCACAGCTCAGTCAGTTTTCAGGCCTGCTCAGTGGATTTAGTATATGCACTTATTTGTCAGCACCATGTGTGAGCAAAAAGAACTGAGATGCAGGAACATTGATCACAAAAAATGGCATGTACAAAAATGTTGGTTCTTACCTGGGACTTGAGATTTGACATTCATCTGCTGTTTAAGGTCACTAACTGTATCTTTTAAAAGTGTGATGTGCTCAGCCTTCTTATTCTCTAAACTAGAAAGGGGAATGTCTGTCATGCAATGTAAGAAAATTAACAGAAGGAATTGATTTGATTTTTGATTTTTACATTTTCTTAAGACGGGGTTGTCAAAACCGCTTTCAGGTGGTTTCACTCACACCACCCAACTAAATGTCATATCAACAGGGTTCCCACACCTTGGTTAACTTCAAATTCAAGGACCTTTCAAGGACTTTCCAGGTCAAATACCCTCAAATTCAAGGACTTAATGTGGCACACATTTCAAGTGCCAGCAAGGTTACATCACGTTACAGTTTTCATGTGTCAAACACAACTATGCAAAAAGCATTTATTTTTGGCAATATGACAGAGATCTGATATTCTATTTGTCATATTTCTGTTTTGCATAAAACTGAAGAATATTCGGTACATCCTATACTGTATTCTAAAATGATCTGATATTAACTTTTGCATAGATTTTATTGAAAAGAGCTTAGGCTCATGTAACCAGAAGTTTTAAGATATATGAATATTAGGGGTGTGTGATATTGACAAAAAATAATATCTCAATATTTTCTGGGATTTTATCGATAATAATTAGATGATATTTTGCTGAGTGTGTTATTGTGCTGGTATCTTAAGGACTGCCGTGGACAGCTGACTCCTAAAGCTTTTGATATTCTTCATATTCTGTGTGGTCAGTTCACACTGATAGAAATAAATTTTTCCTATAAGTTTAAACTGATTTTTACATTTTATGGGCATTTTTACCTTCATAAAGCCATTTTTCTAAAAGTGTCCATTATCCTTTGAGTCAAATTCTTACATTTAATCAGTGAATTAGAAAATAAGACATTTGGGCTGTTAGCAAGCAAATGAAATCAACACAGAAGCTGCGTCGGAAGAGGCATTTAGATGTATTTACACACTGTTTAATGAGAGAAATAACCTGCAATTACAAATGCATAAATAATGGTTTACTATATTAATCATAAAACGTTGAATATTGATATTTGAAATGATTTAAAACATGAAAAAAAGTCGAAACGTGAAATTAAAACTGCCAGTAGGTGGCAGCAAGCCACTGTTAATAAGTGAGTCATTACAACTGAACCGAATCATTTAAACAGTTGATTCATTCAGGAACGAAAGGCAATCATTTTGCTCAGAGACGCAAAACAGCGCTGTAGCTGTGTTTGGAATGATTTTTGTTGGCGAAATAGAGCAAAAACAGGCAATATGGTGTCTAAAACTTAAGTCTCTTAATTAACTTCTTGTTAATTGAGCTGTTGTTAAAAAAAAAAAAAAAATCAATATCACATTTGTAATCATGGTAATTTTTGGAGAAAAACGGCACTCTTCCTGTGAAATTGATTAACTATATGAAGTAGTATAAATATATACATTTTCTGCCTCCATGTCTTGAATTTGTGATCATTCCAAATGCATTTTAATAGACTGAATCATGCAGTGAGTGAAAGAACGCGCTCTAAATGCACAAACGCACTAGTCTAGACTTCATGTACACGTGCACTCTGTAGTGTTTTAAATGGTTTTTGCAAAACATTCAATAATGTCAAATCGCACATCGTTAAAACAACAATTACTATATTATCGCAGGCGATATATATTGCACACCCCTATATGCGTTTAAGTTTTTCTTGCCTCATGGGTTTACATTATCTTAACAAGCAAAGCAATTCAGCATTAAAATATTTGGGCAACAGATTATCACAAATGTTTTATGTTTATTTATGTTTACTGAACACAGTGTGTCTGTAAAACATTGAGGTACCATCGTAGCAGTTTTGTCAAAGAGTATAGACAGGGGTGCAAACTCGTCAGGGGTGAAAAAGGTGACAAACTAAACTAACCCCCAGATGTTACAGATGTACATTTTCTTTTTACCTTTGTAAATGCATTTTTTCTAATTTTATTAAATGTATGCAGTGTTTCCTCTAGGATTTTTCCAGCTGTGGTGGCAGGACTATTTCCCATGGACCATGCCCCCTCCCCACCCAAGAACCACATGCACCCAGAATTGATTTTAACTAAAAAAGACAATAGTAAATAATGAAATAAAAAATAAATTAATGACAATCAATAGCACAAACAAAAACAATAAGATACAAATTAAATTATATTTAATTTGTACTTAAATTAACTATAAACAATTTCTAACTATAATCTATTCAACTGTAAAATAACACTGGACAGTCTTCACTGTATAATGAAGGACAGCAGCAGGTTTATTTAGGCTGCTGTCTCTTTAAGACCTCATCCACGGATCTATTATGTTACACATGGCTCCTGGCACGTGCAGAGAGGGGGGCGGTGGGTGCTTGAGCACCTGCCCCTTTTCCCCTTGATGTCCAAATGTCAAGGCAATTTTTTTTTTGTAATTAAACGCCCTTTTGTGAAGGTCTGCCCAATCTAACTATTAGTAAAATCAATTAATAATAGTTTAGTCGTAAATTAAATTATCCACATGATGACCTTTCACCTGACGATCTCATCCAGGAAGATCCCTCACGTTCAGACACCTTTAGGATGCCTTCAATAACGTCTGCGGCTGCCGGTAAGTGGAGTTCTCAGCGGAGCGGTGTGCTTGTAAACATATATTGAATTATTATTATTTTACGAGAACGACGTGAAGAGATCATGCACAGCTGTTGTTTATATTGCTGTGTGTAGCCTGTGGAAGCAGGTTAGCTGCAGCAAGGGGCTACAATATTTTTGTTCAGTGTTTTCCTAATGACAATTTTATGATTGGTTTATAAAGGCTACACCTTTTTCCCATTTTTATCACAGAATAATTCAGGAAATATATTTTATAGTTTCTATACTAAATGATATGTCAATCAGTACTGCATTTTGTTTATTTATTAATTACCTGGAGATAACTTGAAAAACACACATAAACCATGTATTTTCGCAATCGTGTGTTTATTGTGTTCACGTTTCATCAGTAAAAAGGTTTCTGCTTTTTATTCAGCTCAGCTACAGCCATAGCCCTGTGAGTTTGTCCATATTAAGGATTTCCTGCACGTCATAAGTTTCTGCTTGAGAGCGCCCTCTGGCTTCGAGTATGAATGAAACATGCACTGCACTAGGGTGTTCAGCTCTCCTGATATTCATATCTCCTCATTTTGGATACGAATAAAACGTCAGGTCATGTCTCTTTTAATTTAAATCTAGATTTAAATCTAGAAACCTCTATGTGCAAACAGCTGCTCGAGCTCGAATAAAGTGCGGGGGACGAATTTACATTTTATTAAAATTAATATTAAATATTAAAAATGCAGCTAACATAGCTCTACACACAGCAATAAAAACAAAGGTGCTTGTTCTCGTTCCTTCTTGCTGTTTAATTGGGAAAAGTTTAAAGCGTGTCGAGGTGTCTTGTCTTTATGTTATCTGACTAAAAACTATTCATACTTTGAACTGTTATTATTACAGTATTTATTTAAAAAACGTAGAGTGCCTTAGAAATAATTATCACAACACTGGTAAAACAGGCTTATCCTGATTTTCTCGTCCTCCGAATTATACTTATCAATCCTGATTTTATCATTATCATTCAAAAAAATGAATAAATTCAGAAAAGGATTAGAATAGAATTCTATTTTAAATAAGACAGGAATATTTTTTTTCTACAACAACAACAGTAGTGTTTACAACAGCAAAACCACCATACCCTGTAAACTCAATAACTACAACAACAACAATAATAATATCATTCCAGAGTAATTAAGAGGTGCAAAAAATGTCTTTAACATTTAAACTTAAAATGGTCTTTTCGGTTTCTTTTTCAAACCTGCGTCATGGCATTTGCTGCTGTATCAATACAGAAGCATCCATTTCGATGCACATATCAGCAAGGAGCACAGCCCTATTAAAAGCAGTTCCACGTGCCCCTTTTTATACTTGAGCACCTGCCCCTCCAAAGGCCCTGCACGTCCTGCATGGCTCCATGCTTTTCTTTTCTTTTTAGGAGCGCTTGTCCTCCTAATTTCAAAGTGCAATTTAGGAGCACCTTCTGATCAATAATCAAAAATTGGATCAAAAATTAGCCTTCCTAGTACGATGTGGACATTTGACTCCTTAAAGTGACTACAGGGGTATTGTCTTTTTACCTTTGCAATGGCATCATTTTCATCTGTCAATTTAAAAAAAAAATGTTTATAAGCTTTTTAAAATTTCTATTTAAAACAATATAATAGAATAAGACAAATAAGTTATCAGTCAGTCATATGAAATTAGTATTAATAAAAAAAATTGTACTACAGAGGTGGCACAGAAGAACTCAAAAGTGGCTTGTAGGTACATTTTCAGACGTTTAATGAGGCTCAGAGGTGGCATGAGTGCAATTAAATTGATAGATTCATGTGGAGATTAATTTTTTAAAATATAAAATTTTGAATACAGAAATATTAAATGATTTAGGCTAAATAACTGAAATTATAAGCTAAAAATTAAACTTAACCACCAGCAGGTGGCGGCAAGTCACTGATTTTTTTCACTGAATCATTTATTCAATTGATTCGTTCGAACGGTTGATTCATTCAGGACTGTCTTTATGAATGGGTAATCATGAATCACTGACTCACTAGATTCTTCAAAAACGCACTTTCATTCATTCATTCAGCTGTTACTTTATATGGAATTATTTTCGTTGATGATATAGAGCAAAATCATGCAGTACTTGTTTATTGAGCTGTTGTATTAAATCAGTATCACATTTGCAAACTTCCTTAATTATTAAAAGCTGTCACTCTCCTTATCGCGATCTGTGGGCGCACAGAAAATGAGAGCGCGTGAGTGAGTTCTCAAGACTCAAAACAAAGCACATGCAAATGTGATGCATTCCATCGGAACCTGCGGGAATGAGTAGAATTATTATTATCCGCAATCCCGCGCCGAAATTCAAGTTCTGCTCTGCTCCTGCCAAGAACCCGACTGTGAATGATGCGGTAGCGGCGTTGTTATGTTGTCAGAAGCTGCAGCCGTTGGCGGGGAAGATATTTGTGTAACAACAGTCACGCTTACATGTTTCTTTTCCCCTCATTTTTTTTTTCCAATTAATGGAAATCCGTCGTAGCGACGGAGAACTTTAATCCATGCTGTTACAGGTTGACACTTAGCGCGGCCTCCACTTGAGCTGAATGATACTAATATCACTGTACATTAAACGGTATGCTTTACTTGTAGGTCGAACAGTTCTCAAATCGACTTCATGTCAGAGTAATAGCTTACTGATATGTGAGACAAATGTTAAGGTCGAGACTGAGGAGCATTTTTGCAAAGGGTAGCGAACTAATGTAGCGATAACGTAACTTACAATCTTCATAGCTATCGCAACAGCAGCCTCACGCAAAACAAAACAAAACAAAAAAACAACAGCCTCGTGGTAATCACCATTTAAACTGGAACACCATAATTTACAGGGTAATAACTGAAAAGTAGTTTGACCAATAGCATACAGGCATTGTACATAATCGACCAATCATGGCATGTGAGAAGGTGGGATCTACAGAGAACAGCAAAGCAATACAATATAACGTGTGAGGACTGTAGAGAGCAGATCAGTATCACAACAAAGCCAAATTCTGGACATTTTAGAAAATTTTGAAATCCTGGACAGATGCTTTTTTAAGGTCCAAAAAGAGTATGTATGGTCACCAGGTCACTACAATGGCTGAAAATCAATTAGTTGAGTTTGTGGGCTGTAGCACAAAGAGCCTAGAGGAAAACATATTTGTATAGCAACAGAGAAACTAGTGCAATTATTTAGACTAAAAATTGGGGAAAAATTACATTTCATGCATCATGACTGTGGAAAAACAAGCTATGCAGATATTAGGCTATAAGATATTAAGCTGCTAACCAGTGTAGATGGTAGAGAAAGTTTATAGGAAATGTTTCTTAAAAAATGCAACTAGTATAACATTAAGCATATACACTAGGTAAATTGCAGAATCAAGATTTTTAAAAATGGTTAGATAGAAGGACAAGTCAGGTTTTTGAGAATGAGATATGAAAAACCCCTATTCTAAATTATTAGCAATAATAATAGTGAAACTTGACTTAGTAGGCCCAACTAATAAGGAATAGGGCTGTTAAGCAACATTTCTTTAATCCTATTAATTACATGATGTGCCAATTAATTAAACTAATTAATCACCATAGCAAATCAGTTTTGGCCAGAAGTCATTATTGTGTTACATTTAAAAAGAAAAAAATGAAATTCTACTCTCAATATGAAAACCAGTAGGTGGCGGCAAGTGACTGTCTTTATGAATGAGTCACTGAATCATTCACTCACTCGATTCACTCAAAGATGAGGATTCATTCAGTAAAGACACTCTGCTGTGTTGCTCAGAGTTGCGGCTTTGTTTAGAACATTTGACAAATTGAGCAAAACAGACAATATTGACAAAACTACGTCTAAAATGTAACACATTTGTTTAACTATTCTATAACATCAATATCTCATCTGCAATCATGCAGATATTCGGGAAATACAGCACTTTTGCTCATGTTTTAGTGCTAAACTATATCATATGATATAAATACAAGACAGAAACCCATACAGGAGAATTTTTGCCCTCATATCTTGAAATAGGTTACATCACGCAGTCAGTCGTCCTGCATTTGGGCCGGGGCAGGGTGCATTAAATGCTTTAATGATTTTAACACATTACGTTTTCATACTTAATCGAACCAAATTAACGTGTTAAAACAACAGCCCTAATTATGAACATAAAATTCCATAGTGCACTGGTATATATTGTAATGTCGCAAATGTCTAAAACTAAATTGTTAAAGGGAGATCATGGGAAAGGATACTGATTGAGATGGGCAGATGGCAAATGTCCACCTCTACTTTGGGTCGAACGTCAAGGAGGAGATGAGGAGTTGAGCTGTCTAAAATGGCTTTATACTCCTGTAATGAAAGACATATTTATATATATATGTAACATTTGAGGAAGGAAACGACACAGAAGTGCAAGGTGACAGATCAGATCTGCTTCATATAATGAGCAGCTGCACATTTCCACAATGCTCAGTAATGAACTGGCTAACATTGAGTGGTTCTGCTAAAGATATAATCTAAACTACCAAATGGAAATTTAAACAGCCTATATTACATTCCCCTGCCTGCCTAGAATTATGACAAATTACTACCTGCACAGAGACTCTCTGTTCTTTGGTTAGAAGATTCAGTCTTCGACACTGGAAATGAAATAAAGCAGAAACAAGAGAGAATAAATCAGCACTGTTTTTCATTACGCAATGTTGAAACCAAAACCACCACACACAAATGCTGATGTAGCACTTTTTGAAGGCCATGTGTGATTAGGTGCCCATCTTAGACTGTACTTTAAACCCTTTTTTGTTTTTTGAGTTGATTTTTGACTTAATGGTGTTTGCTGTGGCCAAATTTATAATACTCACACTACCATTCAAGGAAGATTCACCAAGAATGTTCACCAAAGCTATATTATATATATTATATACTTGATCAAAAATACAGAGACATTTTGAAATATTTTTGAAAAAAATAACTTTTCTACTGTAATATATTTGAAATAATAATATTAAAGTTATTAATAATAAATTCAATATTAATATTGATTAATATTAATATTATTAATTAATATTATTCAAATTAATAATATTATTCAAATTAATATTATTCAAATTAATAATAATAATGATTTAATTGTTGTTGTATTTTTAATCAGCTGTTCTGCATGTTTTAGGAAGGCAAATTTAAGACTTCTTAAATACCTTTTTAAGACCAATTAAAGAAAATTGAAATGAAACACAACATGCCAATATGTTCTCTAAGTGTAAATGTCAAACGAGAATGCACTGAGTTGTATTTGTAATTAATTTTATAAAAAATAGATCAACTAAAAATTAGCTTTACTAGCTTTGATCTATTTAATGCATCCTTGGTGAATAAAAGTATTAATTAAAAAAAATAGTAATGGCAATACTTGCTTTAACAAGCACCACTAAAACTCATAGCTGTAAAATTTCCAACATAGTTCTAAAACGTTACGCTCAATGTGCGGTGCATGTGCCATTAATTGAATAAATGCATGTTTTACAAAGCTTAAGAGCAGCATGTAGTCACAATGAAAGTAATGGACTCCGCACGACACACACTCTTCATAATAACTGTCTCACAGTGACGCCTTGTGGACATTTGACCACAGCTGATTATTTATCATCATCAACAAACACAGCGTGAATATAGGAAGGAAAGTGGGAGTTTTCCTCATCCTCAGACCTTATCCGTCGCAGCGGAGCCACAGAACTGCTCATAGTCTTGAAGCTCAGTCACCGTGGGCGTCTCTCCACACACCGCACACTCAGCCTGCTTGGGCCGCAGCCGTATGGAGCGGAAACGCCCCTCCTGACCATCAAACATCAACAGCTGCTTCTCAAATGAGGCTGAACTGGCCAGTTAAGGAGTTATTTCATTATGTTATGCCTACAGTAATAGATGTGTTTAAATAAAAGCCATAATTGTTTCAGTGTAGGGTGTCATTAAGAACAGAAAGGATACATCCTTGACCGGACGCAATTTTCAGAACTTCCAATGCTTGAAGGCAACCCATTATTCCAGGCACTGCACAATATCAAAACAAGTCACACTAAAGAGCCCTGCAACATTAACTGATAATTACTGAATCATTACAGAAGAAGAATTCCTAGTCACTTTTTTAAAGTCAGAAATAGCTTAATGACAGTTTTTCAAGGTAAGATCTGCAGCAAAAATGTAAGCATCAATGCTTTCAATATAGGAACAGTACTGAAATGGTAGGTAAGCTACAAGGCGTCCGTTTCGTGTAAATAAAATGCCTTTGTTAAGACACTCAGCATACGCCATACAAAATTCAGTATAGAATTAAATGCAAGAAAGAAGTCCTATTCAGTACACAATCGTTAAAATGACATCTTTCGTTTCTGTAGTCTAGCAAACAGTAACAATGTACATCAATTTTATACTTCATTCATAAATTTCCTTAATTTAACAAAGGTTGAATGGATTCTGTCTGAACTTATTAAACTCAATTGTGAAGACGAAGCTGAAGAGGAAGAAGCCGCAAGCTCTGCTACTACTGAGTGTAACCGCATCAAGCAGAGGAGGACTGACCCACTCCCAGGACTCCTCCATCAGAGCAGTTAGTGACCGTCTCAGGAGGAGGTGGTGTGGGGTACAAACACCTGTAACACGGCCCTCCTCTATAGTTGTACACTGTGAGCTACAAGGCAAAAAAGAGATAGGGAGAGAAAAAGGTTAATGAGCAAAATTTCCCCTTCACTGAAAAGGCATATTGATTTTCCAGCAAACTGTGCTGTATAGATTCTTTAAAGTTTGGTGTCAGTAACGCCTTTTTTTCTCTCATGTCAGAAGCAACGTGGCTAAGCAAGCATGGCAAAATATGGTCATGATTTGACAAAGTTTCTGTGCAATAGGAAGTAGCTTTGATAAGCTACTGCATAAAATACAAGTGATGCCAGTGATACCAATGATATCACATTTGACAATTAGTTATACTGAAAAGGTTTGAGATACGAAAAAAGTAGGACCCAAGGAATTGAAAAAGGTTAGATTTATAGTCATAGGATAAAATTCACAAAAGCAATTTGTCATTTGTTTATATCATCACCACTAGGTGGTGGCAGTCCAAAACTTCATAGGTTGCTTCTAGGAATGGTGCTGAAAACACAAATCAAGTTTGTACAGCATTTTACATTAATATTCAAAACCTAACCAGACCAATGATTTTGGCCAAACCGTTCAGAAGCTATAAGGAACAATGTTTATTTTTGATTTTTTTTTAACAGTAGGTGGCACTGCGGCAAAATTGTGCACATACTGTACCCTCAAGTCATGACTACGATAACAGATAAGTTTCATCACAATATGCCCAGATGTTGCGGAATTATAGTGTTGCATTATAAAAAAAAAAAAAGTTATAAAGTAGGTGTTCCAGAAAATTTAAAATGAAGGGAACATTTTCCTGACAGAAAATGACGTCATAGAGTGCAATCAAAACAGACAGACATTTAAAATGGAGTTATTTTAAATTCTAATACTATTTTACAATATTAGTGATTTTACTGTATTTTTGAATAAATAAATGCAGATAATGTCAGCATAAGAGACTTCCTTCAAAAAAAATTAAAATTCTTACAGACCCCAATCTTTTGAACAGCAGAGTATTTATGCAAATGTTCCAAAGTATTTAAACACTTAAGCCACACTTAAAGCGAATTTGATCAAACTATATAATCAAATATCAAAAGAAGTGTCATTTATTGTAAATAAAGACAGCACAAGAACACGTGTATCCAAAACAATTAATAAAAAAAAAAGTTAATTTCAAATTATGTAAAAAAAAAAATATATATATATACACATATTTATATATATATATATATATATATATATTACTTTTCCACTTAATGCTTGTGAAAAATCAGAAATCAGTGGATCATGTGTGGTTAATTTGCAAATACACCAGTAAATTTGAACTGACTTTCCTCTGCAGAACACAGATATATTTTGAAGAATGTTTGAATGTTATGTTTCACAGAAAGAAAAAAAAAGGTTTGGAACACCTTGAGGGTGAGTAAATGAGTAATTTCTTTTGTTTTTTTTAAAGAATGTATAAGAGTATCCAAATATTTGGAGCCACTGTAAATTTAAACTTCAAATATCAACACAGATCACACTGACTGCTGGTCTGATTCTGACATTTCAAAACAAAAAAAAAAACCCTCACCTGTCCTTCCATTCGTAAAGCACCGGCTGACACTAAAGGCTTGCCGGTCAGAACACAGGCATCATTCACAAGGTAGCGTGTAGGAACGTTGTCTGAACAGTCTGCCACAATGTCATACATGAGGATGCAAAGTCAAGGTTTTACACTGTAGAGGACTTTAGAAAGTTCAAGATTAACCTATGAGTGGCAATTAGTGAGAGTGGATACTGTTGAATGAGTTGTATGGCATTCTCTCCGGAGAGCTGGAGGTGATATGGAACACACTGAACTGTGAAGTTCAACCTGGAAGAGATCACAACCAGTCAACTCTCATTTGTTTACCGCTCCTTTCCTGGGATTTTGTGAGCGAGTAGGATGGTACCTGCTGATGGCCTGGGTGGCAGACAGGGCTTTAGGCTGACCTTGGGTCAGTTCAGTATGAAGCACCTGTCTGTGCAAGTTACTCAGCTCCACCACATCATAGTCCAACAGACCCAAACGACCTGAAAACACACACTACATTAATATTTGCACAGTTACAGCTGTGGCATGTATCTGCATGAGGCCCAGAGAATGAGAATGACTTATTAAAGTTTTCACGGCACCCATTATGAATAGCAGTTTCAGCCCCTTCTGCTTTAGCAGTTAGACTGGTAACTATGGTTTTGAATGTATTTCTTTTAAATGAATACGTAAATACAAATTTTTACAAAAATAAACAAATAAATTATTACTACTCTTTATTAAATGCATATTTGTTATAAACTACCATTCAAAGGTTTGGGGTTAGTAAGATTTAATGTTTCTCAACATCACCAAGGCTGCATTTATTCAATCAAAAATACAATAAAACAGTCATATTACAAAATTACAATTTAAAATACCATTTTCTATTTGAATATATTTTAAAATGTATTTTATTCCTGTGATGCAAAGCTGAATTTCTCATTAGCCATTAATATGCTGATTTGAGCTCAAGAAACATTTTTATTATTATTATTATTATTATTATCAATGATGAAAACATTTTTGCTGCTTAATAATTTTTTTGTGGAAACTGTGAGCCTTTTTTTTCAGGAATCCTTGTTGAATAGAAAGTTAAAAAGAACAGCACTTAGTTGAAATAGAAAAGTATTTCCTGCCCATTTTGAATCAATTTATAATTATAATTATTATTACTCATTTAGATCTTACTGACCCCAATCTTTTCAACAATAGTGTATATGACATTTAAATACAAACTGTATCTATTTAAATAATTGGTTGTACTGCCACAAACAGCCAGTGAGACAGATTGAACAGCACTAGTATGCTCATATTAAACAGACACGGTCACTTTACCTATTCCAGCTGCAGCAAGATACTGTGCAACAGGACAACCTAAACCTCCACATCCCACAACCAGAACGGATATGTTACTTATGGCAATCTGTCCTGTGGAAAAAAGAAATTTGTCTTTACAATGCATCCAGAAAAGAAAAGAAGAGAAAAGAAAAAAAAAAAAAAAAGAAAAGATTCATAACTACTGGTAAAACCAATTTTCTTTAGTTTTTTTTTTTTTACCTTTAACACCCAGTTCTGGTAGGAGAAGCTGTCTGCTATATCTCATGATGTCGTCATTGTTCAGTGTTGTGTTTGATTTCAGCGGTGAAAGATTGATAACTTTCTTCTGTAACCCTGTTAATACTGAGTTTCCCTGGGGAAAAAAGCACTTTTTCAATTTTCAGACAGGAAATGCTCTGTTCTGGCAAAGGTTCCTATATATATTTAACCCTAATTATCCACAGTATGTCATTCCATAACACAGGTTCCCTTCCATTATGAAAAGACGATTCTGTCAGACAAATAAGGCATTTATGCTATTCTATTAATCTTTGTTTTTAAATGTAATATATATATATTCCAATATATGGTACGAATTCAGAAAGGGCTGGAGTTTGACATTACAAGCCTTGCGATTAAGGTCAAGAAAAGGATTTATTTCAGATATTTCTACAAACATGTACTTTTTTAGTATCAATTGTTTATTATATAAAATCATTATAACAGGTTTGACTTTTTAAAAATATATACTAATCAGCCTAAACCTAAAAAAGAGAGCTAGAATAAAGACATTTATTTATTTATTCTTTCTTTCTTCATTCATTCTTTAGATTTGTTTTTATAAACTGAATGCTTTTGCTAAATAATGAGAAGTTAGAAACTCAGAGCTGGGGACAGACCAAAAACACCATTCTCATGAAGAAAGTTGCCATGTCACTGTTTTGTTTGTTGTCTTTAGAAAATAAAATGATGTGCATTTGTGGGAGGTTTTCATACTATTTTCTCTTCATACAATAACACAGAATAGCTGGCATCAAATACTCCTTGTTAAATGTATTAAATACCATAAAGCTAAAGAAACACACAAAGGTACCACTTTTTTTTTACACAGATAACCCACAATATTTTAGTTAACAGAATAACGATTGCAGACCTTTTCAAATTGAACAAGTTTCTTCTTCAAAGCTGCAATCTCTCTCTCTTTTTCCAAGAGCTGTGTTTTCAAACTTAAAATAGTATCATCCATTACGAAAAAATCACCTCGATATCAAATTATTATTAACAAACAGTTATTGTGAGTATAACATCTAAAAGAATACCACAAACAAACTAGAAATCTCACAGCAGAAGACTTCCGGGTTTGCACGCGTGTGCGACCACGTGTAGCGCACATACCACGTGATTACGACAGATCCAATTGTAATACGCTACCCAGAGATAATATAGATTGTAAAACCCACTCACTCTATGTCATTACATTTATTTTGAAAAGATTATTGAATATTAAAAAGATGCAACATTCTGAAACATTAAGGATCTCGATTTGTAAGTTGCAGTTGCAGTTGAATAATAGTTATTAAAAAAATAGTAATAAGAGTTACTGAGTTAACAATTGTTCTTTTAACCCTGTATATTTTGCTTCAGACGTATCCTAGAGTTAGTGTTTTATACATCGATTATGGATAAAAAAATTCACCAGATTCTTTAACATGCTAACATTCTTTAATAAATGCAGTTATGACTATAAAGTTAAAATAATAAGTTAAAATAATAGTTAATATTTAAACTAAAAACTTAATATTTATGGCACGGTTCACTAAAATAAACAACAACAGTTTCGAATTATTTTTTTGCTTTTACTGGCACTAAGCCGTATCTAGAAATCTACCTTATAAATGTTTATGTATTTTATTATTATTATTATTATTTTTAATTTAAATTTTCATTTACTTTGAATATTAATGGTAGCCAGAATGGTACACAGAAGCAACTCAGTATTATATAAATAGTTTGTTTATTTAAGGACAGGAAAGTGAGGCGAAGAAAGAACTCGCTTGCTGGCAAACAGCTGGCTCTTTGTGCCGAATCGAAGTGGTTAGTCATGAATATTAATAAAACCTCCCTGACGTTGCTTGATAACCTTCCTTGAGCGCTCGGTCTTCTTAACTGGTTAATATTCATGAACCAAGCCAATCAGTTTGCAGAGCGTCACGGAATGTTATTAATATTCATGAGTCAGGCCGTCGCCATAGTAGGACTTGTAAATTGTTCTCTCACATGATCCGAGTTGGCTGGAGTCTGGGAGACCGTCTTGCGGACAGAGCGGAGGAGATGGCAGAACGACGCTGGAGTCTGCTGGCTTTGATTGGCATCCTAGCGGCACTGACGAGCTGCGACACTGTTCCTTGGCAGGAGGAAAAGGTATCAACCTTTACACAGCTGATGCTTTGTTTTGCATCATTTAAAGCCGTTATTTTGGCATAGAGGACCAGCTTCTGACTAGTGTTGTGTTAGAGCTATATATTTTTCGGGGTTGTGAATTCAACCTTTTTTATTATGCTTCTCATGAAAGGATAGTGTTTCTGCCTTTAAATGTCTTGTCTATTTTTAATGCATAGCATAATACAAATATAATATAATTTGAATACTTTATTTATTCATGCATTCATTCATTTATTTATTGTATGTCCTCTTTTTTGTTTCAAATTTCCAATTGGCGTGTGACCGTGATCACTAAAACTGACTGAGGAAAGAAAGCTTCATTCATGATGCTCATTGTCTAGTTGCTATGGGAGCAGGATCCCTGTCATTGATCCACCAGTAGATGTTAATATTTATAGATTTTCTCTCTTTGGAATTAATTCCCTTTGTTCTGTTTTGAAGATCAGCATTTTGGGAAAATGTTTTATCCGTATTTGTACCATGCTGCTGTTGTACTAAAAATAGATTTTCAGCATGTTATCAGGAAACTGAAAAGGACAAGTTGCACTGTGGAATATATTTCGAGCCGACTGTAGAGTATTGGAGAAGTAGTGGAATAGAATCTTTTATAGTTTGTTATTAGTATGTTTACTTTTTACTGTTGTCTTCACCAACACCTATATAAAACAAAAAATAAACAAAAAAGTTAATATATTTTTTCTGGTCATATGATTACAATGTATAAAATATATCTAATCTTATCTGCCAGATGGCTTCTCTTCTGTGTTGTCCATATCAAGCTACAGTCATTAACTGGCTTGAACAACACAAGCAGAATCAATAATCACAGCACAAGAAGAATTGGACTTTGAGACCAAACATACAAAAAAAAAATTGTATTTCAAAAGATCAATGTCATGTTTAAAGCAGAAGTAGTTTGATTAGCTGTCTTCTATCTATCATAAAATTGTTATTAATGAAAGAAAATATAACTAAATGCTTTTCAGAATTTTCTGATATCCTCTGTGAATGTCCTCCAGCTGTGTTTCCCTCTCTTTAACGTCATTTCGGAACCTTCTGTTGCCGTGTAGTTCCAACACGTAATTATCCTCTAGACATATGCAGTGTATAATTTCTCATTCAAACAAGACTGTGCTAGTTTGGTTGCAACATTACCATTAAGCAAGAGTATAATCATCATGTGCAGCTGACTGTAACAGGAGTCACTGAATTAGAATTGCATGTATTGCAAGTATTTTCTTCAGCTTTGTAAATGGAGTAAGAGTAGACTTACGGTATGATTCATTATGAGTAAAGAACATTGCAAATTAGTTTCATTGAAGATGTCTTAGCCATCTTAAAGGGATAGTCAGCACAAAAATGCAAATTCTCTCATTCACTCAACATATGCAGTATACCGTTCCAGATGTATATTACCTTCTTTCTTAAGATAAACACAGACAAAGATTTTTTTAATAAAAATAATCAATCTCTATCAATACATTTAAGTGAGTAGCTGCCCAAATGTAGATGTTAATGTCAAATTTGGTTGGCAGAGTAGTGTTACAAGAGTGCTGACTTTTCACTGTTTATATCACTTCAGTCTGTGAATGACTTTTTCTTACTTAATCCTCTTCATCCAGTGTGAGACATAAGGCCACAATATGTGAATTAGTAGTGGGGGTTTTACATAGTTAAGCCATTAGGTGGTGACAAGTGAATATGTGAATGAGTCATTGAATGATTCACTCAGTCGATTTGTTCGGAACACTAATTCAATCAGGAATGAGACACCACTACTCTGTGTTGCTCAGGGATGCGATGGTTTATTCCGCTCTGGAACTATTTTGGCAAAACAAAAATACAACTAAAGGCAATATTAAAGCAATATCAGACTAACCATCATGCACACAATCATGACTGCGATTACCTGCAGACGAATCAGAGCTATGCTGAAATTTGTAACAACTGTAGATATGTTTACATGCGCTAATTTGTGTCAGGCCAAATGCAATCCAGTTTCAGATGCAGAAACCTCTATTTACATGAAAATTTAATCCGATTCACATGTTTGTTTACCTTACAGGTGCATCTCAATAAATTAGAATGTCGTGAAAAAGTTCATTTATTTCAGTAATTCAACTCAAATTGTGAAACTCGTGTATTAAATAAATTC
>JAFVLL020009826.1:10547-67641 GCA_021397915.2 Tor tambroides | reverse complement strand
TATATAAACATTTTAAAAAATGTTTACAGTTTTTATTTTTAGGTCCCTGTTATGCTTTTTTGTCTTTTTTACTGTCAGTAGCTGCTGATTTGCATTGTATGAATCTCCAATGGCCATGGTTTCAGCTAAAAATCTTCTTTACTGTTTTACTGGATGAGTTGTATCTTGGATGGCCTGAAGACAAGTAAATTAATAGCAAATTTTAATTTGTGGGTTAATTTAATCTCTTTAATCTGCCTATTCCTTACACCGATTACTGGCAATAATCAGACTATCAGTGTGCATGTGAATGGAACCATTTCAATTCCTTAATTACAAAGAAAGCTCAAAAGATCAGATTTCCTTAATTCCATTGAAGCACACAAATGCCCTTTGGAACATTCTCACAATATGCTGGCATAACTTGAAACATCAGCTTTTGTAACTTGTGCCAGCCTGAGTGAATGCTGTCATTAAAGCAAAAAGTGGGCATGCCAAATACTAAGAAATACTGAAATCCATTAACCATTTTTATGTGGATGTTTCCAGGAACTGTATAACAATCTGGCCACTAGATGAAATATGGTTTCTTCCATAGGAGGGAGCAGATGTGTGCTTGCTATATGGGCCACTGGGTTTGGGATGGGGGAAATTTATTTCCTGACCATTTTGCAGTTAGTTTTGGCCAGTGGGATCACGGCACACTCCAATTTCCAAGTGCACCCTCTATTTAACAATTTTTCTCCATTTCTCTTACTCCCTATTTGAGTTCTTTTGCAGTCCATGTCCAGGTTTCTGTTACTGTGGTAACGGTGTAATGTTGTCAACTATCCTCCAATGAACTTGTTAGAGTATAATGATTAAGTGACTCTCACAAAGCAGATTTTCCTCCTTTTCCTGTCAACTGCTGGTGTAATATATCTGCAAGAATTTTCCATGGAAATTAAAACGACCAGATGCGTTTAAAACAATTAGACAAAGAGCCACTTAAACACCCTGCACTAGTTTAGTATGCAAACATTAAAAAAAAATAATAATAATCTGCAAAGTCAATATGAAACAGCATAACCACTACAACTACAAATTTGTTTCTGTAATGTGATGCATTTAAGAGTGAAACTAAATCTAACAGTCAGCTGAAAAAAGAAAAAAAAAAATGTGGGAATTTAATGGATCACAATAATGGACCTATCCCTCCAGAAACATAGCCGGAACCCACTTTTGATGAGGCTTTTTGCCCAAGACACAGATCTAACATCAAATTTGTTTCTTTTACCAAATTTATCATCAGTGATTCCCATACATTGATTCACTTTAATGCTGTCAAACGATTAATCCAAAATAAATGTTTTTGTTTACATAATGTGTGTATACTGTGTATATTTAAATACAAACACATGCATGTATATATTTAAGAAAAATATGTTATGTTTATATATTAAATTATTTATATATAATAAAATTTAAGAATATAAATGTATATTTTCAAAATATATACTGTGTGTGTGTGTGTGTATTTATATATACATAATAAATATACACAGTACACATACATATATTATGTAAATAAAAACTTTTATTTTGAATGCGATTAATCGTTTGACAGCACTAATTCACTTGAGGCGGACCTCCACAATATAAACACTGAATGCCACAAATAGATTTTCCTTTTCTGGTTCAATTTTTATTTTACCATTTAAAATGGGTAAAATCTTACTGAAGATGATGCATTGACTGCCTCAGCACGTCTCTCTCACGTGTTTCTATCTTCTTTTTATTGAGCTACAGTGATAGCTGGATCCTTTTGTCCATATTAGGGATTTCCAGGAATGTTCTATTACATTTGTGGTGTATATTTGGAGATTCCTTGCAAGGGCTCCCTCCAGCTTCCAGTAGGAATGAAACATACGTGCTCACACCACCCTATTTTGGGTAAAAATAGGCAAAATAGTACTTATGAACATATGCAAGTTTTTCTCCAGTGTTTTATCACCTCAATAAGTTTTTACTAATGTAAAAATATACCTCATTGTCATGTTCTAACCTTGTTATATTTATCTTTCAATAAAAATCAAAAATGTTATGCCCTTAAAGTTGTGGCAGTTGTATCAAAAATGCTGTGGCATCAAAAATGGTATTGAATATCACTATTGTTATCGTATCGAAGTTATAAATTCCAGTAAATTCCCCCAGGATAAAGTGCCACAACAAATAGACTTTAAGTCTGTGATCATAGACTTTAAACACTAATCTTTATTTCTAGGGGTGGGACAAAAAATTCTGAGTATTCTGAATTCTGGTAGCATAACAAGCTTATTTCCTGAAAAAAAAAAAACAACTATAACTCTGTCATCACTCATCTACCAGTGAACAAGCACATGGATATTTCTGACCGACATCAAACTACACACAGGCCCACTAACCTGCTTTCATGGAAGACATCCACATAAGCAAATCCTGTTTCCAGATGTCCCCATATTGCAAAGACAGGTTGCATTGTCTTTTGAGCAATATTGAGGTGAATTTTCCATTTTTTTCCAATGACTTTGCCAAGAAGTTTGCACATTTTCTTCTATAGAGCTTTATCATTCTCTGACAGGAGAAGAGGGGCTGTTCAGTTCTGGGCCAAAGTACACTGTAAACTCACTGTTTTACATTGTGAAGCAGAGCAGAGAACGCCACCAACTGTCCAACAGTCCTGCATTTCCAATGCAGTTCAAATCAATAGACTGTCCTTGAAACGAGAGCAGCAGTTGAAAGAAGTGCCCTGATTCACATTAGGTCAGTTCGAGATGTTTGACTTGACATCAGCACTCGGGAATGTGAGGAACGCTGATTGCATGCCGGTGTTAGTGCGATGAACTCTTGTTTTACGATGCCTCCCTCCGTGGCTGCAGACGAGAGCCTGGGTGACACCAAAACAGGAAGTGCCTTGCAGATGTTTATTGCTCAAGTCATTCTGAACTGCATCCATCAGAGCTCAGGAACAAAACGCCCATGTGGACAGAGGGCCACAGAAACACGAACAGCAACTTTTGTCTGCAATTAGTCGAAGTCAAAATGATTCCGCTGATTAGTAATGAGAGGACAGAGTGACAGTGAAGCTGAGCGCAGATCGCTGTGTACCTGTATACATAATTCATAAGTGATCCTATTGCTCATCCCACTCCATAGAAAGCCAAGTGCTGTGGTTTTTGCATTAAGGGGCAGAATGCAGTCTGCAAAGTGATCTGAAAGATCAAAAATAAATACCCATGCAATAAACACATGCAATTTCTTAATAATTAGCGATTTGCATTAAAACGCAACTTATCTTTGAGTATGGTATCGGGCACAAATGTCCGTATCAGACTTGAATGTAGTTGGGATGGAGAGCACATCTGCTGTAGTGCATTTGTAAATAAATGTATGCTGGCGAATCACTTCCCTGAGTGTCTTTGTCGCATAAATAATAGCCACCAGAGACAGAGTTCATCCAAAAGCATATCTAATGAGGCATCAGCATATAAAACACTTTCCTGTCTGCTCCCTGTTGACTGTGGCAGCGCTGCGTTCTGCTGAGTGCTAGAATTCATGCTTTCCCAAGTCAGGTCAAATTCCTCCAGCAGAGCACTGGGGAGGCTGAGTGACTGTATTAGTAACAGCGTACAGTGTGTGTGTGTGTGTGCGCGAGTAAAGATGGCCAGGATGATGGGAGAAACCAGAGTCATATTTTCCACCAATATCAAAGCCATATGATCCTGCACAACTGGATCTCGGCAGATGGCGTTTGCTGTTCATCCCCTGGGTTTGGAGAGAGTGATGCAGAACAGCTCTGAAAATCGTTCCTGGCCTGCATTCGCTTCAGCGTTTCCAAGATTGTATCAGAAAATGGATTTATTGTTGTAGGGACCAAGGTGCAAATTAACAGAAATCTACACCTAGGAACAACATAACAACAACCTTCTCTTTTGTTTCATTTATCGTTCTGCTTACTGAAACACTGACACATACTTTGAATATGAAGTCAACGTTTCAGAGCCCTTACTCTGCTGACAAAAGCTAATGCTGCCATCACACAATGTCTGAATGACTACTTTGAAATGCTTTTTTTTTTTTTTTTTTAATGAAAATTTGTACTTATGTAGTTTTCATAAAAACAATAAGACACTTTAGCAGTGACATATATATATATATATATATATATATATATATATATATATATATATATATATATTATTAGTGCTGTCAAAAAATTAATCGCGATTAATCGCATCCCAAATAAAAGTTTTTGTTTATGTGTGTATACTGTGTATATTTATTATGTATATATAAATACAAACACATGTATATATTTAAGAAAAATATGTTATGTTTAAATATTAAATATATTTTTATATAATATAAATTATATTAATATAAATATAAACATGTAAATACATGTAAATATTTTCAAAATATATACTGTATGCGTGTGTATATATACAAAATATATACAGAAGACACACATATATTGTGTAAACAAAAACTTTTATTTTGGATGCGATTAATCGCGATTAATCGTTTGACAGCCCTAATATATATATATATATATATATATATATATATTAGGGATGGGTCACGATTTTCGAATATTCGATTAGTCGATTTATTCATCGAATATCGAATAGGTTGTGCGATTATATTTGTCTAAATATTCCCCATGTTTTCGGTGCTGATGCGGCTGAGACGCGCAAGCAGAGGTAAGCGCCAATAACACACCTTAAATCTGTCAAAGACAACAGAAGAACAGACTCTCTCACACGAACGCTGTAGACTAGCAACTTACAACGAAGTCAAATAAGAGTTCTGTGCGGACCACAAATATCCCCGACTGGGTTAGAGGTGTGCTGGATCCGTACTGGGAAAGGCACGGAAAACAAATAACGCGTTCTACGGAGCCACTAAAGGGACATATGGTTAGCCGCATGCTAGCGATAGCCTTTTACATTACAGTAAATGCAGTTTCACTTACCAGCAACAGAGTAGGATGTTGGCAAATGATTTGCAGATCCTGAGCACCGCTGACAAACATCTAATCTTGTATGTGTAGTAAGTACAGTGCCGCTCCATAGTATAAAGTAAACGTGATCGCTAATCTCCAAAGTGAAAGTAAAACGGTCGCGCGCACGCGCATTCAAAAGCGTTTTCAATGCTCCGCAAATTAATAACGGCTCACTGATGCCCGCAGTTAATATACAGAATAATTACCCAACGATATAATTGCGAGAGAAAGTATTGGAATATATTTTTGGAGCAGTTTAATACCTTATGAGCAGTTGATTTATGCTAAGTTAATAAGACTGCTATGTTAATAAGTGCTGTCATTCTGTTGCGTTTATTATATTAATATGTTTCAGCATGTTACAATCATTATATGGCTTGAGTTAAGATATTTATTTAAAGATAGGTTAAAACAGTTTGTTATCATACAGATTAAAAGCGTGACTGGTCTCTCTCTCTCTCTGTTTATGGGTGTGTAACACTAGCCTAATAACGTGACGTGCGTGCATGCATACAGGGAAGGGGTGCTATTTTCGAATAGTCGAATAATAATCGAATAATTCCCAGCGATTTTCGAATATTACTTTTGCTTGAAATGCCCATCCCTAATATATATATATATATATATATATATATATATATATATATATATATATATATATATACACACACACAATAAATATTTATATTTATTCATTTTATTTTATTTATTTTTTTGTAGGCCATCCAAGAAGTTAAGATCACCTTAGTTCCCTCAACAAAAACTCAAGAGGATTTTCTATTAGCTTTTGCATCTTTGCAGAAAATAAGCTCTGTGGCTAACAAAAGTTTTTGATCCTTAGATGTTTTGTTCATTAAGATAATCTTCACAAATGAACGCAACTTCTATAAATTCTGAAGCCTAAAAACAATCGTCAGCAGTGCAAAGTTAAACGTAGAATAGAAATGAACTGCACCACAATCACACGACCTCAATGTCACCACAGCTATTAAGCTTTTGACAACTCTTTCATTCTTTATTTAAAAATTAGAATGGTTTTCAAAAGCTATATTATAAAAAAAAATTGACCAGTGAGCAGATGAGCACTGTACCTGATATTTGTGATGACATTTATTATCCTGATTACCTCTGTAGTCCCAATTTGACACTTTATAAACCACCTTTTTCAAGACAAGAAAAAGCTTTAACAAAATTACAAGGGGATTTTATGGATATATTTTAGGTAGTAGAAAAAATATCTTGAGCTTGTATTAACCACAAACCTTATTTAAAGCATTCAACCAAAACTCATTCAAAAAAAAAAAATATATTATATATATGCATGTATTTTTATTTATTTATATATATATATATATATATATATATATATATATATATATACACACACACACACACAAAATACACTTTTATTTTGGATGCAATTAATCGCGATTAATCGTTTGACAGCACTAATCTATACATATTCTATACTTGCTTTAATCCTCTGTAAGCTTGCTTGTAATTTGTAAAAATTACTTGGAGGTGAAAATTGTTTCAAAAATCCTAAAGCATTTTTATTTTGAAACAAACCAGACTCAAATAATTAATGTAATTGAATATAATAATTATTTTGAATAATTGAGTAATATTTTGAATTTGAATGCAATTAAAATAATTACACATTTAATGTACACTAGTCCTAAAAAAAAAAAAAAAAAAAAATATCCTACCTTTGGAAGTGGAAAAAGAGAGAAATAATGTAAAATTGTTTTACTTCAACATAACGTACATCACATCATAATTTCGAACTCTTCTGCACCTTCAGGACCAGGACTGTTTTCAGGTCAGCTGGAGGATGTGACTCATCAACAAAATGCTAGCTCCAAATGCCTCGACTGGGTCTTTGTCCAACATTCCTGCCTTAATGCTCACATCTTACAAGATTCTGTGAAATATCAATAGAGTATTTTCCCCTCTGAATAACTAGAACCAATAAACTTCATAAACAACAGCAGCAGCAGCATACTGGCCTGAAGAAATATGAACTTGACCCGAACCGCACTGGACAGACTGTACAAAGCCAGATGCAGCATGTCATTAACTCACTGTGCTGCTCTTATGTGGCATATTGACCTGATATTCAGCTTCTTTTACCAGACAGTAATGGCACAGCCGCTGTCATTCACAGGTCACCTGACCACATAGCTGCTCTCAGAACAAGGCCACGATTTGAAGCCACTGCTTACAGGTTTTAAAAGGCAGGGATTTATTTACACTACTTTGAAAAACCAAAGCCTGAGATTTAGATTTACCAAACAAGCCAATACAACTAAAATGGTGTAATGAGAATTCAAAATCCTTTAAGACTTTTAAAGTGCATACTCCAAATTTGGCACAGTCCTACAGCCTGTTCTGACACAGTGTGCTGATCAGTGTTTTTTTTTTTTTTTTTTTTTTTCTAGAACTGACCGATTCAAATTTCCCCATAATAGAAATCTTCTGAATGTGTGCTACATACTGCACAATTTACTTAAAATATGAAGGTGTTCAGCAAAATAAATAAATCTATTTACAGTTCCAAAACAGAAAAAAACAACAAAAAAAAAAACAACAACTTTAAAGAGTTGTCAATGAAAGTGGTTCTAAATGCAGAGCAACAACTTGATTAATCAATAATTTGTTTATTTTCACTATTGATTTATTCTAAATTTCAACTATTAATTTTTGAAGCCCTACTAGGAATGCACCTAAATTTTGGATACTAAAAAGAGAAATATGAACAGAAACTGCAACTTTAACAGATCCAGTAACTGAAACTTTGACATGAAGTAGCTGATTAAAGCAGACTTAGTGTAAACACATGGTGATGATATCTTCTCAGAAAAACCATGTGTTTACTGTATCTACAATGTGTGACAATTCAAATGCATGAAAAATATACACCTCTTGTTTAGCGTCTGAGTGATAAAAATTGTTTCCTGTTTTCTAATAGACTGTACGCACGCACTTATCTGTCCCGTGCATTATACAGACAGGTAAAAATGTGCTTGTATTATCCAAAAAACTCTCAAACTGATTCTCCAAGGTTATTATGTTCTGTCATAACAGTGCATGTGTAAAAAAAAAAAAAAAAAAAAAATCAAAAAAAAAAATACAGACCTCTGTTTAAAATATCAATATTACATTGATTAACAATGACACATGCATAACTACATGCATTTTCTGTAAACAACACAAAAATATATATTTTATAATGTATTTTTGTAGTCACGTTTTTGAAAACTTTCACACTATTACACCAAAAAAAATTAAAAAATGCAAAACTTTTCTTGTAAAGTTTCAATATAATGACTTTTAGGACCAGATATACTATCAGCTTGCGCCAGCGCAAACCCACATTTGGCGTTAAAAAACTATTGTCAGGATTTACTAAAGACACGAAGTGGGAAATTAACATTGAAAAGGCGTGGATTGGTAAATTTATTGGAGAAGAGTGTTTAAATGTATCACGCAACGCGATTTACTAAGATTTGCGGCATTATTTAATGCCCAAAAAAAGCATGTCTTAAAGCAGGTGGTAATTTGCACTGCTCTTGGTAAATTGCGCCTGTCATCATTATAGAAATGAGATGTTGCATCTGTGTTCTTTAATGTGCACCTCGTCAGTACATCACCCACAGAATTTCCCCTCCCATCTGCGCTTTTATGGAATTGCGTTCTAACGCTAATACGCCCTGTTTAGTAAATCCGGCACATAATGTCATGTGGTGTTACCATCAAGTCAAATGTAACATGTTTCGGTAGCACTTTATTTTAAAGACCAATTCTCACTATTAACTAGCACCCATAATACCAGAATATTGCCTATTTATTAGTACTTATAAAACATATTAGTGCCTTATTTTGCATGACCATATTTTAGATCCCCTAATCCTACTGCATGCCTAAACTTAACAATACAAATGTTACAAAAAAAAAAAAAAAAAAAACTTTATAGTGGTTTAAATGTTGATGGAGATGCACAAAGATGCATTTTCACTTCATCACACATATATCAACCAACAGGAAAATGTTTAGACTAGTTGTGCCCTGTTTTCAGACAGTTTTTTTTGTTGTTGTTTTAATAAAACGAAGTCTAGATGATACTGAATCATTGATGCTCGTCAATGGCAGCTGTCACGGTTGCTAGGTGTCATCAACAATCCTCTGTAGACTAGACATCTCATTAACGTTTAGTTCAAACCTTGCAGCCTTTGAAGATTGCATCCCCTGAATTGGGACACAGCTACAGAGTTAAGTCAACCAAAAAAATGGGCATTTCAGTACAGTGCTTCAGGCTGTTCTGATTTTGGCTTTAGGATTTTTTCTAACTGATTGGATTGATTTCCTGTTTTACTCTAATGAACAATCAAATATCTTTTTGTGTAACACCAATATCTATCTATCTATACTACCTAGATTTGTCCTAGCAACCACCCAAACTAGACAGAAAAGGCCTAGAAACACTTCAGCAGCCACATAGCCTTTGGCACCACAGCTTTCTCTGTCTTTAGACTACCCAAGCATTCGAATTACATTAATTCAAATCATACATTTACTGTAATACTAAGTTATGACTAAGGTCAGAAATACACAGCCATTGCCTTCACGATCTGACCAGCGGAAATGTGCTGCTGGCAGCAACACGCATCCCACCTCATCTGCCGTGTTTGTGGAAATGCATGTGGATCAAAGCAGATTTAGATGAGATTGAATGAAAATGTGTTCTTTAATCAGTCACTAATGCTCCTCATGCTCATCCACATAAATCAACTTCCTGAAGATTACAGGAAACAACTCGCATCAGTCAATTAGTCTTACCCTTTTACAGAAATGACCAGAACTCAATTTCAAAAATAATCATGCGGTCTGAAAACATATATACTTTTTGAAGCAAAAACATGTAGAGATTTGACAGATACACTGTCAAATGATGTTATAAAGTGTGGCCAAGCGCCTAGATTCGGTAAGTGAGTAGAATCATGCAAATAAGAAAGATCCTTAAAACATTATTACCTTTTGATCGACTATGGAGCAGACCAAATCCTTCACAGAACTGAGGGACAGATCGTGTGGCTCCAGGGTGACCATCTCCCTGGTAAGTCCGATCTGTAGGAGGAAGGACACTCCGTGGAAGGAGCTGGTGGGGCTCGGAACGCTGTGATTCCCATTGGAGAGACGGACGCAGAGTGGCACCGGAGGGCTGGGTGATGGAGAGGGGGTTGGGGGTGCAGTCTGATGCTGAGAGTGGACGAAGGGTTTAGGTAAGGTCAGAGGAGAGGTGCTACTACTGGCAGACATTAGTTTCCTCCGCAGATTGAAAGTAAACCGTGTAAAACTGACAAGCTCGGAAACCGTGGCAGATATCCAATGAGTGAGCAGGTTGTGTTTTTAATTAAACACAATATTCTTCTGTCCTAAGGCAGGTGAAGAGATTCGCTGCAGTCATGTGCAATCCGTGGCGTAAGAGGTAGCAAAATTGGACCGAAGAATAAGGTGCCTATTTTTCGCTACCTTTCCCTCTAAGAACATGCAATCCGGAGAGCATGCTTCATGGCTGGCTGTGTGATTTCCAGCACATGTTGCACACGTTGGATTGATAAGATTGTCACTCCACAGCTGAGCAGTCAGGATGCCAGCGTGATGTTTGACAAAGTGGCCTCCATTGTCATCCAGCTCTTCATTCAACTCTCATTCCTGTTTGAAACAAAACAGATTCAAGTAAATACTCCACAGTTCCCAGTGCTCACGAAGCCATTATCTACACGCATAATAAGTGTAACTTCAAACTCCTTGGCTTGTATTCTGGAAGAGTTTTGCACATTTTTGTCTTTTGCCATGAAGAACTCCAGCTCACATCTGGAAGCACATCTGGAGACCCTCCCACTCTAGATCACATAACTGGCACAAGACCACAAATACCAGCAAAACAAGTTATACAATGTCTTTTGTTCAGGCTTTATCATCATGCATCATGAACAACTGAATCTCAAGACGAAATAAATCTAGAAGGACACACTGAAGACCAGAGGAAAAGAGAGGAAACATACCTTTAAGGCTGGAAAGGCGTTTCCCTAACAAGTGAAGAGATGAAAAAAAGCTTACTATCAATGGAAAACGAGGACTTGAACGCCTCAAGGTTTCTTTTTGAAGTTTCTAGGGCTTAATGTAGCCAGTAAAGCATCGCTCGGTTGTAGAGTCCCTTACATGAGCTCGATTTGAAAACTTTCTATCCTCTTTTCATGTTACATTCTACTACATTACACGCGCCTCAGTATCTGCTCTCCATTTCCGCGGGCAAATAAGAAACGCCGCATAGACTGAGAAAGTAAAACCTGAAGGAAATGGCAGGTCTGTCGAGCTGAAGAAGTGAAGTTGAGCTTTATAAGTGCAGAAATGTTTTTCTCTTTCTCTCACTGCCTGCCGCGCATGTCCCTCACGCGCAGTTTCCGTTATGTGAGCGCTGAGCGTGTGCTCGCGCCCTCTACCGGCATCATTCCACAGCCACTGTGACGCAATAACGCTTTATAGAATGTTAGTTAGTTACATTGTAGCGATATTTCTTGGCGAACTGCGATGGTCCACAAAGCTCAGATTGTTGATTATACGATATGTCATATAATTTATATCTAGTATTATATAAATGGAATGGTTCAGTATTTCTTTGAAATATAAATATGAAAAAGCTTCATACCTGTATTATTTCTAATTATTGCAATATACATTAACTATTAATCGGTGAAGCTATGGTTAATAATGTTTACTAACGACCTTTTATAGTTAAAATTAAGTACAGGCATTATAGCTGCAGTTTAGGCACTCTAATCATTTTAACAAAATATGAGGGATCACAAAGATTGCATGTTTTTTATTGCCCTAATCTATTTTACATAACAGATCTATTTCACATAACACATATCACAGAAGACAAACGACCCCATTCAAATAATTACATAGGCCTATGTTTGACTCTTACTCTTTCCTCATCTGGATGAACAACAAATGTTTTTATGTTTTGTGACCAGTTGCTAACTGAACTTTTTTTTTTTTTTTTTTTAACAGAAGTTTTCTAGCATCCTCTGCAAATCTTTGCACACACAGCATTACGAATCATTTTAAACTTTTGAACAAGGTTATCTTTTAAAATGCATGTATTATTTTGTCTTGTGGATGATTTGTAAACATTTGTGATGGGAAATGGCTTATTCAGGGTTGATCTAAAAAATAAATAAAAATCAATAAAAAAATTACGATCTCTTTATTTTGTTAATATTATATATGTTTTGCATATTCCACAAGGCATAATTTGTTTTTGAAAAAAGATATCACTACAGACATGTGCTGTATAAAATTTATCAAGCGATAATGATAACTTTACTGTATATTAATTCAAGAATCATAGCATAGTAAGAATAACTAGAATTAGTATAAATAAAGAAATCAGTTTGATTATATTACACTAAGATATATTTTGAACAACAAAAAGGCAGGGGGTGGTGAGGTGCCATAAAAATTCATACCAATAATAATATGAATTAAATAAAAGTACATTGACTGTGTAAAATCATTTCAACTTTATTGCTTTCATTCATGACATTAATACAAATGATTAATGACAGTCAATATTGAGGAAAACAGGGGTCTATCTTGTTCGCCCAGGCCATCAATCCTCCAATGACATCCTTCACAGTGACCTGCTCAATTTCTTGTCCAGACATTTTCTCCAGCAGCTGAACAGCCTTCTGGGAGTCATTGCCAAGTTTGCAAACCACAAACACTACAAGACAATAAAGGTAAACATACAGACAAAGTAAGCTTATTCACTCCAATCATACTGCATACAAAGAAGTTTCTTTTCCCAAACAAAACACACTTACACATATAAAGGTTTGAAATAATTAAGACTTTTTAATATTTCTAAAAGTAATCTATTCTCATGTTTTTTTTTGTTTTTTGTTTTTATATATAATTTGCTTTTATTTGATTATTTGATCAAAAATGCGGAAAAAAAACAACAGTAATATTAGTACAATTTAAAAGACCAGGGGGGTACTCCTGAAAGCAGGTTATATGACATAACCTGGTATGTTAAACCCCAGTATGATAAACTCAGCTTTCATTTCCAAAAATGGAGGTAACTCTCAGTGTATGTAAGTAGCCATAGCAACCTACTCTCTGAACATAACCTGCTCCGGAGTAGGTTATATATATATATATATATATATATATATATATGTGTGTGTGTGTGTGTGTGTGTGTGTGTGTGTATATGTATGTATGTGTGTGTATATATATATATATATATATATATATATATATATATTCTATTATGGTAACTATATTTATTTTATTGCCATATATAATAATTATCTGTATAAATTACAAATTATAAAACACTAGATTGATACAATGTAATGTTTAATTTTTTATATATATTTATTTCATTTTATATTATCATCTCACATCATGGATTGGCATTTTCTATAATGTATTTCCATAATAAAATACAAATCTGATATGATTTACTATATAATTATCATCAAACAAACAATATAATTCTTATTCTCAATTAAAGATAAAACGGAAAACGAAAAACAATTGCACAACAACCAGTTAGGTGGCGATATGAACCAAGTATGCAAATGGCATTTGAACAGAAGAAGAAGAAAGTAGTAGTATGGGGCTTTTTCTTAGCATCTGTTTCCATAGTGACTCTCATAGTGAGAATGTCTTGCATGTTAATCAGAAACATACTCTGTGTTGAATGAACTTACTCCTGGACGCGTTTTTGGAACCAACATACCTCAAGTAAGCAAGGTTTGGGTTAATCAACCGAGAGTTCAGGGTTTAGCAGATTTCTGGAATACACCCCTGTTATGTATTTGAATATATTTTAAAATTTTATTTATTCCTGTGATTCAAAGCTGAATTTTCAGCAACCATGAAAACATTTAATATTTGTGTGGACAATTTGACACACTACCATCCAAAAGTTGTGGGTAAGATTTAAGGAAATAATAATAATAATAACACTTATATTTAGTAAGGATGGATTAATTTGATCAAAAGTGACACTAAATGCATCTCACAATTTCTATTACAAATTAATGCTGTCATCAAAGAATGTATCATGGTTTACAAAAAAAGTTAAATGACACAAAAAAAATTTTTTTGGTTTTGTTTTGTTTTTTCAACATTGAACCAGCATATTAGAATAATTTCTGACACTGAAGACTGGAGTAATTCTGCTTTGCATCACAGGAATAAATTACATTTTAACATATTCACATAGAAAACATTTATTTCAAAAGGTAATATTTCATAATATTACCTGTCAAGTAAAATCATATTAAATTACATGGACACATTCAATTAGCTCAAATAGACTAAAATACTATAAAATCTAAAAACTACAAGAGTCAAAAAGACTTGATTATTCCAGCTGTTTCTGATGACTCAACCATTTCTGTGTTGGAAAATAATTGCTTAGCAACTCCATCATCACCACCTCATCGGCCATCCAAGAAAAGCGAGGTAGCTGGCAACACTGTGCTCCGAATGCTTAATTAGCTTGAGAAAACTCAGATTACGCCTCCTCTGTGCTCAGAATACTCAACACGTCTAATGAGGGCTGGCTGTGGGCATCTGGCATACATACAAGCGCTTACTGTGTATAAAGATAGGATCACTTAAGAAGCACAGCTCGGCACAGTCAGTTTTCAGGCCCGCTCAGTGGATTTAGTACATGCACTTATTAATGTCAGCATCGTGTGTGAGCAAAAAGAACTCAGATGCAGGAGCATGGATTGTTAAACACTGATCACAAAAAATGGCATGCTAGTTCTTACCTGGGACTTGAGATTTGATGTTCATCTGCTGTTTAAGGTCACTAACTGTATCTTTTAAAAGTGTGAGGTGCTCAGCCTTCTTATTCTCTAAACTAGAAAGTGGAATGTCTGTCATGCAATGTAAGAAAATTAACAGAAGGAATTAACTTGATTTTTACATGTTCTTAAGACAGGGTTGTCGGAACTGCTTTCAGGCGGTTTCTCTCACACCACCCAACTAAACGTCATATCAAATAATAAGACAATATGAAATTAACCACTAAATCTGCTCATTTTCTCACCCGCACAGGACTTGATTAGAGCAGTCTGAAACAGAAAAATTCTGCACAAATCAAATTTCTCCCCACACTTCATAAGGTAAGTTGAGAAACTATTACTACTGTATACAGCAGGGGTTTTTTCTACTTTTTTTACTTAGAGGGTGGGCAGGTCAAATTAAACAATAGTAATCAAAAAACATGTTCATTAACATAATTGGATATCATAAAACATGTACAACAAGTAATTACTTTGATATTTATTTTTATTTATATTCAAAATTAAATTACATTTTAGGGTCATATGAAATCTATTTTATTTTTTATTCCATTTTAATAGTTTAAACGAATTAATAATAAAAAAACATGTCTAATGAAATTATGTTCATCAACCTTTAATAACTAAAATTACCATGATAATTAAAAATTACAATAATAGTTTGTTTGTTTTAGAAATTATGTGTTGTCTGTTTTCTGGATTTCTGATTTAATACAAATGTATTATCGGTAACGGTTTATATTTTAAAATGTAATGTATTTATTTATTTAAAATGTATTAGTATATGCAGAAATTGACATGAACTTCTATTTATAAATAAAAAAATTAGCATTGCTAATTGTTAGTTCATGATATCTAATGCATTACTTAATGCTAACAAGTCTTTTTGTAAATTTATTAATTTAATTAATTAATTTGGCTAATGTTTTGTGCTTTGAGGGTAATGACTGAGAAGTAGTTTGACCAATAGCATAGAGGCATTGTACTTAATCGACCAATCGTGGCATGGGATCTACAGAGAACAGCAAAGCAATACAATATAACGTGTGAGGACTGTAGAGAGCATATTAATATCACAGCAAAGCCAAATTTACAGATGCTTTTTTAAAGTCCAAAAAAGAGGATGTATGGTCACCAGGTCACTACAACGGGTGATAATTTCACTGTCAATTAGTTAAGTTAGTGGGCTGTAGCACAAAGAGCCTGTGGAGGAAAACGCATTTGTATAGCAACAGAGAAACAAATGCAATAATTTAGACTAAAAAAATGAAACAGACATTACTGACAAAACTGTGTCTAAAATGTAACACATTTGTTTACTTTTATTCTATAACATCAATATCTTATTTACAATCGTGCAGGTATTCGGGAAATACAGCACTATTGCTCGTGTTCTAGTGCTAAACTATATCATATGAAATAAATATAAGACAGAAACCCATTTTTGCGCTTGTATCTTGAGATAGGCTACATTATGCAGTCAGTCGTCCTGCATTCAGGCCACAGGGCGGGGTGCATTATTTTTTCCTACTTAATCGAACCAAATTAACGTGTTAAAATCAACAACCCTAATTATGGACATAAAATTCCATAGTGCACTGGTGATTCGCAAGTAGAGTTCATCTTATGTATATTGTAATATCGCAAATATCTAATACTAAACTGTTAAAGGGAGATCATGGGAAAGGATACTGATTGAGACGGGCAGATGGCAAATGTCCACCTCTACTTTGGGTCGAACGTCAAGGAGGAGATGAGGGGTTGAGCTGTCCAAAATGGCTTTATACTCCTGCAATGAAAGACAAATATGTATGTAACATTTGAGGAAGGAAACTACACAGAAGTGCAAGGTGAGAGATCAGATCTGCTTTATATAATGAGCAGCTGCACATTTCCACAATGCTCAGTAACATAGAGCGGTTCTGCTAAAGATATAATCTAAACTACCAAATGGAAATTTAAACAGCCCATATTACATTCCCCTGCCTGCCCAGAATTATGACAAATTACTGTAGTACCTGCACAGAGACTCTCTGTTCTTTGGTTAGAAGATTCAGTCTTCGACACTGGAAATGAAATGACAAGAGAGAATAAATCAGCACTGTTTTTCGTTACACACCGTTTAAACCAAAACCGCCACACATAAATGCTGATGTAGCACTTTTTGAAGGACTTGGTGTGATTAGGTGCCCATCTTAGACTGTGTTTCAAACGGTTTTTTGGTTTTTGAGTTGATTTTTGCCGTATCCGAACGCAAGGAGTTTTCTTTTTTTGCAAGTTTAAGAATACTTACACCACCATTCAAAATTTTGGGATCAGTAAGATTTTTTAAAATGTTTTTGAAAGCAGTCACACCAAGGCTGCACTGATTTGATCAAAAAATATCCAAATCAATAATATTGTGAAATACTGTGAATTTAAAATATCTAAAATATTTTTTTGATTATTTTATTTTATATTATTTATTCTATAACGTATGTTATTTAAGCATTTACTTAAAAAAAATACTTTATAAAATTAACAATTTAATAAAATTAGATTTATAATACTCACACGCTACCATTCAAAGCAGTTTGGGATCATTCATATTTCAGAATAAGATTCACCAAGAATGTTTACCAAGGCTATATTTACTTGATCAAAAATACATTGTGAAATATTTTTACAATTTAAAATAACTTTTCTACTGTAATATATTTGAAATAATAATATAAGTTGTAATATAAAATGTATTATTGTTAATTATTAAAATTATTAATAATAGTGATTTTGTTGTATTTTTAATCAGGCGTTCTGCATGTTTTATGATGGCAAATTTAGGACTTTTTAAACACCTTTTTAAGACCAATTAAAGAAAGTTTAAGGAATAAATTAAATGAAACACAACATGCCAATAGGTTCAAGTGTAAATCTCAAACGATAACACAACGAGTTGCATTTATCAATTTTACAAAAAAAAAAATCAACTAGAATACGGAAATCATTTTTACTGTATATTCTGATTACACTGCAAAAAAAGTGACATTCTTCCTCAGTATTTTTATCTTGTTGACAAAAATGGCACACAAGTCTTGTTTTTTTTAAATATCAAAATTAAGTGAATTTTTGATTTAAAAATTATATCGGCCAATGTGCTCAGAACAATTCAAGTTTTCAAACCACTGGCAGATATTTGTTCTTGCTTTAAGCGTAAACTCGCTTAATTTTATTCAAAAACAAGAATTCCTTTTTTCCATTTTGCATCTCAAGCAAATGTATCTTGATTTAATGATTCCAAGATATTTGTACTGGAAAATACTGAGAGAGAATTTTTGTTTGTTTGTTTGTTTGTTTTGGCAGTGCATGCAACATTTAATGTAACTATAAATTTAAGACTTTCAGCTCCAATGTAATAAATTTTTGAGTCCTGTTTATTGCATTTATTTGAACTAGAAACCTTCCGTAGCGTTAGAATTTTTTTTTGTCATTTTGATCTATTTAATGCATCCTTGGTTAATAAAAGAATCAATTAAAAAAAAAAAAAAATCTACTCATCCCAAACCTTTGATCAGTACAGAAGGCTTCAAGGTTTGTTTCAGTCCAGTATGAGCAACTGTAATGGCAATGCTTGCTTTAACAAGCACCACAAAAACTCATAGCTGGAAATTTCAACATAGTTCTAAAAAGCTCAATGTGTGGTGCATGTGCCATTAATTGAATAAATGCATGTTTTTCAAAACTTAAGAGTAGCATGTAGTCACAATAAAAGTAATGATCTCTACTCAACACACACTCTTCACAATAACTGTCTCACAGTGACGCCTTGTGGACATTTGACCACAGCTGATTATTTTGCATCATCGACACACACAGGCATGAATATAGGAAGGAAAGTGGGAGTTTTCCTCATCCTCAGACCTTATCCGTCGCAGCGGAGCCACAGAACTGCTCATAGTCCTGGAGCTCAGTCACCGTGGGCGTCTCTCCACACACCGCACACTCAGCCTGCTTGGGCCGCAGCCGTATGGAGCGGAAACGCCCCTCCTGACCATCAAACATCAACAGCTGCTTCTCAAATGAGGCTGAACTGACCAGTTAAGGAGTTATTTCATTATGTTATGCCTACAGTAATAGATGTGTTTAAATGAAAAAAAGCCATAATTGTTTCAGTGTAGGGTGTCATTAAGAGCAGAAAGGATACATCCTTGACCGGATGCAATTTTCAGAACTTCCAATGCTTGAAGGCAACCCATTATTCCAGGCACTGCACAATATCAAAATAAGTCACACTAAAGATCCCTGCAACATTAACTTATAATTACTGAACCGTTACAGAAGAAGAATTCATAGTCACTTTTTTAAAGTCAGAAATAACTAAATAACAGTTCTTTGAGGTAAGATCTTCAGCAAAAATGGAAATATCAGCGCTTTCAATATTGAAACTGTAGTTAAGCAAAGGTTTCAGGCTTCAGCTTTGTGTAAACGAAACGCCTTTGGCAAGGCACTCAGGAGACGCCCATTCAAAATTTAGTGTGGAAGTAAATGCAAGAAAGAAGATCAAGTGCTATTCAGTACACAAACGTTATAATGACATCTTCTGTTTCTGTTGTCTAGCAAACATTCTAACAACAGACATCAATTTCAAACTTCATTCCTAAATTTCCTTAATTTAAAAAAAGTTGAATGGATTCTGTCTGAACTTAAGTACAATTGTGGAGACACAAATGAAGAGGAAGCAGCAGCAAGCTCTGATACTACTGAGTGTAACTGCATCAAGCAGAAGAGGACTGACCCACTCCCAGAACTCCTCCATCAGAGCAGTTAGTGACGGTCTCAGGAGGAGGTGGTGTGGGGTACAAACACCTGTAACACGGCCCTCCTCTATAGTTGTACACTGTGAGCTACGTGCCAGAGAGAGAGAGAGAGAGAGAGAGATTAAATAGCAAAATTTCCCCTTCACTGAAAAGTCATATTGATTTTCCAGCAAACTGTACTGTATAGATTCTTAAAAGTTTAGGGTCAGTAAGGCTTTTTTTCTCTCCCTCATGTCAGAAGCAACGTGGCTAAGCAAGCATGACAGAATATGGTCATAATCTGACAAAGTTTCAGTAGCTTTGACAAGTTACTGCATGAAATACCAGTGATACCAATTATATTTGACAATTAGTTGTACAGAAATGGTTTGAGATATTAAGGCAATTAAGGCAAATCTGACCAGCTTCAGAGTAATAACAAATTTTTTAACATATGATCATGCTTTTCTGTTTTTAAACTCAATGATATTATCACATATCGTATAGGCCTATGGGTTAGCTATTTGGTCTCAGACAAATCAATCTATAATTAATCAGACTGGATGGCTTTACAATAGAGCTTTGAAAATTTTAAATAGAAAGCAAATAAGATACCATCATTGTAAGATCTTAAGTAAATATAAGATTTGGAGTTTTGCTCACTTTGTCTTTTTTCACTATGTAAAGTTTGTGTTTAAATGTTTAAATGGTTTTGCCCTATGCACTTATGTAAATTTTTGAGAGATTGCAGGGGAGCAGCAGATTCAGCTTCTAGTGGAAATTGTAAAGTTTTATTTTGTAAAACATCTTTTGCTCAGACTATTCTCTCAGTGAAAGGTGTACAATTTTGGAATTCATTGCCTGATTATTTAAAATCTGCTGCAAATTATAATAATTTTTAAAAAAGCTACGAAATCTTGGTTGATTCAGCAACCAAGCAATTTTCTTCTGTGTACTTGTTATTTTTGTAACTGTAATTTATAAAAGCCCTCCTAGGGACAAGTGTTGCAAATTAGCTTCAGCTACAGCCACTACGATACATGCATGGGATGACTGTCATTTCCGCTTTATCTATTTTTACTGTATCTGTCCCCAAACAAATAAAATATTAAATAAATAAAAATATAAAAAACAGTAGGACCCAAGGAATTGAGAAAGGTTAGATTCATAGTCATAGGATAAATTCACAAAAGCAATTTGTAATCTTGTTATATCTTGTAACCACTAGGTGGCGGCAGTCCAAAACTTCATAGGTTGCTTCAGAGAACACAAATCAAGTTTGTACAGCATTTTACATCAATATTCAAAATCTAACGAGGCCAATGATTTTTGGCCAAACCGTTCAGAAGCTATAAGGAAAAAATGTTCATTTTTGATATATCTTTTAACAGTAGGTGGCACTGTGGCAAAATTCTGCACATACCGTCAAGACATGATAGTGATGACAGATAATTGCCAAAACGTTTTAGAATTACAGTGTTACACCTGATGACCAATTTGGCGTGTTCTTTGTTGTATTCTTTAATGCACTATTAAAAAATAGTTATAAAGCAGGTATTCCAGAAAATTCGAAATTATGAGAAATTTTTCCTGACAGAAAATGACGTCATAGGGTACAATCAAAATAGACAACAGTTATTTTAAATTGTAATACTCTTTTACAATATTAGTGATTTTACTGTATTTTTGATTAAATAAATGGAGCATTTGAAAGCATAAGAGACTCCTTTCAAAAAAAAAAAAAAATCTTACAGACCCCAAACTTTTTAAAAGTAGAGTATTTATGTAAATGTCCCAAAGTACTTAAACCATTGGTCTCAAACTCAATTCCTGGAGGGCCACAGCTCTGCAGAGTTTAGCTCCAACCCTAATCAAACACACCTGATCCAGCTAATCAAGCTCTTCAGGATCACTAGAAACTTCCAAGCAGGTGTGATTTGGAGCTGGTTGGAGCGAAACTCTGCAGAGCTGCAGCCCTCCAGGAATTGAGTTTGAGACCACTGACTTAAACACTTAAGCCATACTTAAAGTGAATTTAATCAAACTATATAATCAAATATCAAAGGAACTGTCATTTATTGCAATAAAGATAACACAAGAACACTTGTTTATCCAAAACAATTCAAAAAAAAAAAAAAGTTAGATTTAAAATTGTTCAATAATAACCTGTTTGAGAAAAAATATATACTTTTCCACTTAATGCTTGTGAAAAATCAGTAATCAATAGATCACGTGAGGTTAATCTGCAAAAACATCTGAAAACTTGAACTGACTTTCCTCTGCAGAACACACATAATATTTTGAAGGATGTTTGGATGTTATGTTCCACAGAAAAAAAAGGTTTTTAACACCCTGAGTAAGTAAGTGATGACAGAATTTTAATTTTTAACTGAACCATCCCTTTAAAAGTATGTCTAAGACTATCCAAATATTTGGAGCCACTGTAAATTAAAACTTCAAATATCAACGTAGAGCACACTGGCTTTGATTCAAAAACCTCACCTGTCCTTCCATTCGTAAAGCACTGGCTGACACCAAAGGCTTGCCGGTCAGAACACAGGCATCATTCACAAGGTAGCGTGTAGGAACGTTGTCTGAACAATCGGCCACAATGTCATACATGAGGATGCAAAGTCAAGGTTTTGCACTGTAGAAGACTTTAGAAAGTTCAAGATTAACTTATGAGTAGCAATTAGTGAGAGTGGATACTGTTGAATGAGTTGTATGGCATTCTCTCTGGAGAGCTGGAGGTGATATGGGACACAATGAACTGAGGAGTTCAACCTGGAAGAGATCACAATCAGTCAACTTTCATTTGTTTACTGCTCCTTTCCTGGGATTTTGTGAGTGAGTAGGATGGTACCTGCTGATGGCCTGGGTGGCAGACAGGGCTTTAGGCTGACCTTGAGTCAGTTCTGTATGAAGCACCTGTCTGTGCAGGTTACTCAGCTCCACCACATCATAATCCAACAGACCCAAACGACCTGAAAACACACACTACATTAATATTTACACAGTTACAGCTGTGGCATGTATCTGCATGAGGTCCAGAGACTGGAATGAGATATCAGTTTTCACGGCACCCATTATGAATAGCAGATTCAGCCTCTTCTACCTTAGCATTTAGACTAGCAATTATGGTTTTGAATGTATTTTTAAGTTAATATGTAAATGCAAATTAAAATAAAAAATGAATAAATTATTACTACTCTTTTTTTTTTCAGGATTCCTTGATGAATAGAAAGTTAAAAAGAACAGCATTTAGTCAAAATAGTAAAAGCATTTCCTGTCCCTTCTGAATTCATTTAATTCTTTGGTGAAATACAGATAAACTCATATATTAAACAGCACTTTGTACATATTAAACAGACACGGTCACTTTACCTATTCCAGCTGCAGCGAGATACTGTGCAACAGGACAACCTAAACCTCCACATCCCACAACCAGAACGGATATATTACTTATGGCAACCTGACCTGTGGAGAAAAGAAATTTGTTTTTACAATGCATTCAGAAAAGAAAAGAATCATAACTACTGTTGAAGCCAAATATATATATATATATTTTTAACCTTTAACACCCAGTTCTGGTAGGAGAAGCTGTCTGCTATATCTCATGATGTCGTCATTGTTCAGTGTTGTGTTTGATTTCAGCGGTGAAAGATTGATAACTTTCTCCTGTAATTCTGTTATTACTGAGTTTTCCTGGGGGAAAAAAGGCACTTTTTCAGTTTTCAGACAAGAAATGCTCTGTTCTGGCAAGGAATCCTATATACAGTATTTAACCATAATCATCCACTGTATGTCATTCCAGGACACAGATACCCTTCCATTATGAAAAGATGATTCAGTCAGACAAATAAGGTATGTTGCCAACGCCATTCTAATAATATTTGTTTTTAAATGTAATATATTCCAATATATGGTATGGATTCAGAAAGGTAACTGTAACAGGGCCCACAATCCTTACGATTAAGGTCAAGAAACTACAGTGTAGGATTTATTTCAGATATTTCTACAAACATGAACATTTTATTATAAATTGTTTACTATATAATCAATATAAAGGTTTGACATTTTAAAATCATTCCCTCAGTCTTTTAAAAATATATACCAATCAGCCTAAACCTAAAAAAGAGAGAGCTCGAATAAAGACATTTATCTATTTGTTTGTTTGTTTATTCATTCATCCATTCATTTATGCTTTAGATTAAATGCATTTGCTAAAAAATGAGAAGTTAGAAACTCAGAGCTGGGGACAGAGCAAAAACAACACTTTCATGAAGAAAATTACTAAGTTACTGTTTTGTTTGTTGTCTTTAGAAAATAAAATGATGCGTGCATTTGCGGGAGGTTTTCATACTATTTTCTCTTCATACAATAACACATAATAGCTGGCATCAAATACTCCTTGTTAAAATTATTAAATACCATAATGCTAAAGAAACACACAAGGGTACCACTTTTTTGCACAGATAATTAGCACAGACCTTTTCCAATTGAACAAGTTTCTTCTTCAAAGCTACAATCTCTCTCTCTTTTTCCAACAGCTGTGTTTTCAAACTAAGAACCGTATCATCCATCACCAAAAATCACCTCGATGCCAAATTATTATTAACAAGCAGTTACTGTGACTGGCAATTGTGAGTAAAAGTCTAAAAGAATCCCACAAACAGAACCAGAAATCTCACTGCAGAAGACTTCCGGGTTTGCAAACGTGTGCGACCACGTGTAGCGCACATACCACGTGATTACAACAGCAGAGCACACTACCCCAAGCACCCAGAGAAGATAATATAGATATAGCCTAGATAACCCACTCGCTCAATGTCATTACATTTATTTTGAAAAGACTGTTGAATATTAAAACATGCAACATTCTGAAACATTAAGGATCTCGATTTGTAACGCGAGGGTTGCAGTTGAATAATAGAGTTACTGTGATAACAATTGCTCTTTTAACCCGGTATATTTTGTTTCGAAACAACCGTCCCCTACAGTTAGTGTTTTATACATCGATTATGGGTTTAAAAAAAAAAAAATAAGGTGGTGGTGGTGGGTGGTTGGGGGGGTTAACCAGCAACAATGTCACCAGATTCTTTAACATACTAACATTCTTTTTTTTTCTTCTTTTTTCTTTTTTTTTTAAATGCAGTTAATGAATATAAAGATATTAACATGTTAAAATAATAAAACATTAACTACTGTAACTTAATGTTTATCACTAAAATAAACACTTTTTTGCACTTTAAGTCGTATCTACAAATCTACCAGTTATAGTCTTCTAAATGTTTATGTATTTTTCTTTTTAATTATTTTTTATTATTATTTTTACTTTTTACTTGTACTGGCACTTTAAGACGTATCTAGAAATCTACCAGTTATAGTCTTCTAAATGTTTATGTTTATTTCTTTTTAATTATTTTTTTTATTATTATTTTTACTTTTTACTTTAAATATTAATGGTATCCATTAGTACACAGAAAGCAACTCAGTATTATGTACATTATTTTTTTATTATTTAAGGATAGGAAACTGAGGCGAAGAAAGAACTGTCTTGCTGGCAAACAGCTGGCTCTTTGTGCCGAGTCGAAGTGGTTAGTCATGAATATTAATAAAGCCTCGCTGACGTTGCTTGATAACTTTCCTTGAGCGCCCAGTCTTTTTATCTGGTTTATATATATTCATGATCCAAGCCCTCAGCTTAGCTATGCCCGTCTTTCAGCAAATCATTTTTCAGAGCGTCACGGAATGTTATTAATATTCACGAGTCAGGCCGTCGCCATAGTAGGACTTGTAAATTGTTCTCTCACATGATCCGAGTTGGCTGGAGTCTGGGAGACCGTCGTGCGGACAGAGCGGAGGAGATGGCCGAACGACGCTGGACCACGAGTCTGCTGGCTTTGATTGGCATACTAGCGGCACTGACGAGCTGTGACACTCTTCCGTGGCAGGAGGAAAAGGTATCAACCTTTACACAGCTGATGCTTTGTTTTGCATCATTTAAAGCCCTTGCCTTTTAAGAGAATTGACAGAGACTTCCAGTTTCTGAGCAATGTTTATTATTATTTATTTTTCGGGGTCGTGAATTCAGCGTATGTTATTATGCTTCTCATGAAAGAGAACGTGTCTCCCTTAAAATGTCTTGTCTGTTTTTAATGCATAACCTAATACAAATATAATAATTTATTTATTCATGCATTCATTCATTCATTACTTATTGTATGTCCTCTATTTTGTTTAAATTTTCCAATCGATGCGTGACAGTGATCACTTAAACTGACTGAGGAAAGTAAGCTTCATTCATGATGCTCAGTCTGTCTCCCATTGTCTAGTTGCTATGGGAGCAGGATCCCTGTCATTGATCCACCAGCAGGAGATCTTAATATTTATAGATTTTCTCTCTTTAGAATTAATTCCCTTTGTTCTGTTCTTAAGATCTGCATTTTGGGGAAATGTCTTATCCATATTTGTATGATGCTACTGTTGTAGCCTACTAAAATAGATTTTAAGCATATTATCAGAAAACTGAAAATGACAAATTATATTAGATTATTAAATGTGTACAGCAATCTTACAAGTCACATTGCGGAATAGAATCTTTTATCATTTTATTTTTCACCGCCATGTTTACTTTTGACTGTTGTCTTCACCGTGGCGTATATAAAAACAAACAAACAAACAAAAAAGTTTTTTTTTTTTTTTTTCAAATCATATTAATTACAACTTAATTACAAATTACAAATTATAAAATATATCTAATCTTATCTGCCAGAGGGCTTCTCTTCTGTGTTGTTCATATCAAGCCACAGTCATTAAGTGGCTTGAACAACACAAGCAGAGTCAATAATCACAGCACAAGAAGAACTGGACTTTGAGACCAAACATACAAAAAAAACTAATTGTCTTCAGAAGATCAACGTCATGTTTAAAGCAGAAGTAGTTTGATTAGCATCTTCTGTCCATCTTAAAATTGTTATTCATGAAAGAAAATATAATCAAAAGCTTTTCAGACTTTTCAGATATCCTCTCTGAATATCCTCCAGCTGTGTTTCCCTCTCTTTAATGTCATTTCAAAACCTTCTGTTGCCGTGTAGTTCGAACACATAATTATCCTCTAGACATATGCAGTGTATAATTTCTCATTCAAACAAGACTGTACTAGTTTGGTTGCAACATTACCATTAAGCAAGAGTATAATCATCATGTTTCTCTGACTATAATAGGAGTCACTGAATTAGAATTGCATGTATTGCAAGTCAGGTATTTTCTTCAGCTTTGTAAATGGAGTAAGAGTAGACTTTTCGCTATGATTCATAATGAGTAAAGAACATCACAAATCAATTTCATTGAAGATGTCTCAGCCATCTTAAAGGGGTAGTCAGCCCAAAAATGAAAATTCTCTCATTCACTCAACACATATTACTGTTCCAGATGTATATGACCTTCTTTCTTAAGAAGAACACAGACAAAGATTTATTAGAAAAATAATCAATCTCTATGAGTCCATATAAAAGAATTTCATTGAACTCGGGTCACCGTGAGTACGGTTGCGCGGTTGCGCTGTACGTCGACACACTAACCACAAGGCTATTGGCACCGACTGGCTGCCGAAATGTTGACGTTTATGTCAAATTTGATTGCAGAGCAATGTTACAAGAGTGATGAGTGCATCAATTATATATCTACAGACTGTGAATTACTTTTTATTACTTAATCCTCTTCATCCCGTGTGAGAAATAAGGCCGCAGCGGTCTGTGAATTAGTCAAGGGGATTTTATATAGTTAAGCCATTAGGTGGTGACAAGTGAATTTGTGAATGAGTCATTGAATGATTCACTCAGTCGATTTGTTCGGAAAACACTAATTCATTCAAGAATGACACACCACTACTCTGTGGTGCTCAGGGATGCAATGGTTTATTCTGCTTTGGTACTATTTTGGCAAAGCAAAAATGCACAAAACAACTGGTTTCTAAAAGCAATATTAAAGCAATATCAGACTTACCATCATGCACACAATCATAACTGCGATTACCTGCAGACGAATCAGCTGTGCTGAATTTTGTAACAACAGTAGGCATGTTTACATGCACTAATTTTTGTCAATCCGAATGAATGCAATCCAGTTTCAGATTCAGAAATCTCTATTCACATGAACCCTAAACTTTGCAATCTAATTCACCTTTTCATTTACCTTAGTTACATTCCTAACCTAAGGAAATATCTCAAATATGTCAGAAAAGCTTTTTTGCAGATATTTAGTAAATATTCAGTCTGCTCTACTGACAAGTTCATAAGACAAAAAACCAATGCACATTTGTAAGATGTAAACTGTATCTAAACAGAGATCTTATTATAAAAAGACTCTGGTAAACATGCATCAAGGCATAGAGCATGTAGGCAAGGTATTTTTGAATCCAGCTGAGAAGATTCAAAGTTTACATTCTAAGGGTATGTTTACACGAGAATGATTGCATTTTTGTAGTTTAAACGGAGGCGATAATGGTATCGTGTTCAAAAACTTGCACTTTCGAGCCCATTTTCAAAAGTTTGTGTTTTCAGGCCCCCAAAATGCTGTTGTCTTGTAAATGAATGGCCAAAATGCTGAAGCTTTCTGTTTTTAGTTTAAAAAAGTGATGTGTAAACTTCCCCTCATTTTTGTTCCTGTTCATTTGATTATTTCTACACCACTCCTTTCAATTCGATCAGAATTTCATTTGGATTGAGCTCAGTTTGATCAGTTGAGGTTGAAGGCTTTTTTCAGTTTGATTACTAATGGCAAGGATGGCAAGGAGTCCTAGTTAAGACCGAGTCCACATGCTCCCGAGTCCATGACAAGACCAAGACTATGAAAATATGGACCGTATTCTTGGACAAGGATGTGGTCTTGGTCTAGTCATGGCCCCAGGGGCATGTTAACTTGGACTCAAGACTTGTGACACAAAAGTATGAATACCCCACTGTGGAATAAATGAATGAATAAAGGTTTTTATTCCTTTTCACTTCAGCTGAAACATGAAGCAACCACACTGAGCTCCAGTGAACTGAGCAGTGTTGTATCTCGTACCGATCTGGACCGGATGTGGCAGAAAGATCTGAAGCCCATGCTTGTTGTGCGCTATCCTGGTTCGACTGGAAGCCAACACGTTCAGCAGGTCAGTGTGTGTTTGTGTATGAAAGCAAATGTTAAATGTGACAGTGTTCAGTGTCTGAGTTTCTTTCTCTTTAGCATATTAAATCAACCCTCGGCTCGATGAAAGCGGGATGGGAAGTGACAGAGGACGCCTTCTATGCTCATACACCTTACGGCCAACTTCCCTTTAATAACATAATTGCAACTCTCAACCCTGAGGCCAAACGTCAGTTGGTTCTGGCCTGCCACTTTGACTCCAAATACTACCCTCCACAGTGGGACGGCCGTGAGTTTCTTGGAGCAACGGATTCTGCTGTTCCCTGCTCTATGATTTTGGAACTGACAAGAGCCCAAGATGACAAACTAAAGACCCTGAAGGTACTGCTAAGTACACAGGAACATATATTTTTCTATATTTGTTTTTAGTTTTAATAATTTTAGCAGATGTGCTTTACTTTAGTTTTTTTTACTGTGCAACTTTTTTCACAGTAAAATTTTCTTGGCAGACTTTTAGAAATATATTCCCTATTAAAGCTCTGCCACTACAGCCATAACCATGAGCACTGTGTTTCAACATGGTACATGATATTAAATAGATTATGAGTAGAGTAGATTAAGGACAAATATAGGCTAATTGGAAAAGAATGCCTCTACCTACACTTTTGCAAAACCTATACTTCCAATTTACGGCAGTTTCCAGCTGAAATGAACACTGGTAGCAGTAAAACGGTAACGACTTTTATTACTTTTCACATAAATTATGATTACAGGGTCAGATTATTAATTAATAAAGACTTTAATGACTTCAGTGTATTAAATTAATACATTTTGACATTTGCATCACATAACCCGCTCCATATAAATGGCTTTCTGACATATAGTAAACTTGCTTGGTAGCTCACCTGGTACAGCGGTGCAGAGCATGAGTCCCGTGAGTCACGATAAAAAAACCTCAAAGCAAGCTAAAATGGCATGGTTGCTTCATCTAATGCATTTTTATCTTACATTTACTTTTGTTAACATTATCAGGTTTAGGTTTAGAGTTGGGTTTATTGTAGGTGGTGCATAATTTTTGCGACAGAGCATTAACATTTTGTTTTAAAGTGCCATGTAAAGAAATATCACCACAGGAGCATTTTTGTTGTTAATGAGATAAAATCTATATTAAAACTGTTGTGAAGACATAATGTCAGTGGGGGTTGCTAGGTTGAGGTGAATTTTTATAAAGTCAGTGTGGGTTGCTAGGTTGAGGTGATTTATTTTAATCCCTAACCACTTTTTTCTTCAGAAAAAGTAAAAAAATCTCTTCTGTCATGTTCTGTGTTCATGTAAAGTGGTCAGTTTTCTAAATTGTTCTTCCTAAAACAGAAGTTGCAAATGAATTAGTTTCGGTGTAATCAGGCGAGCTACCGTTGAAATGACGGTAGTTAAGAGTTATCGGAGATGATGATCAGGAAAGGGAGAAAACAGTTGAAAGCTTTATTGAACTAAATTGTTGTTTTGTTAATAATTATCTTTTACCATTACCAATTTCTCTTTTCCAGCTGGTAGCTGAACATTAATTTGTGCCAATCATGGTTGTGCTGTATTCTCTAGTGTCACAGGTAGATGGCAGCATGTGTGTGTTTGCTCTTTCTCACAGGATTCTGGGTCAGACTTGTCACTTCAGCTCCTCTTCTTTGATGGAGAGGAGGCACTTTACCAGTGGACCTCTGAAGACTCTCTGTATGGCTCCCGTCATTTAGCCCACAAAATGGCGACAACAGCACATCCACCGGAAGCCACCAACACCAGCCAGCTTGACGGCATTGTACAGTTCTCTCACAAACAATGATTAATACATAAATGTAGTTGACGTACAGCCAGACTAATCTAAAAATCACTCACTGTATCCTACTTATTGTCAGAATTTTTTTCTGTTAGTATTCATTTATTCTATTCTTATTCACTGACTCATTCTTATGTTGTTCCAAATCTATATGCTCACTTTCTTCCTTGAAAAACAAAATTATATATTTTGATATATCGCCTGTCCCAGGTACTGTTAAAGTGGCCCATATGACTTATGTGCAGTGTAGATTTCTGAAACTTTGTGTATGGAACACACTAATATTTAATTTGTTATTCACTGACAGGCTTTCCTTCTGCTGTGGCTCTCAGATTACACCTGTACTTCCTCATAAGATTTTTCTTTTCACTGAAGAAAGATTTCTCTTACACAGCTATCTTCCTGCTGCGCTATCAGCAGATATAATTTAGATGCAAATGCACCATTCATATAATATAGATGAATGGTGCATAAATATAGTCCTGAATTATCTTGTATATGCAAAATCAGGAAAAGGTACAAAAGCTGTCACTGTGGTGGTACCTACACTTTTGTACCTTGTTTACACCTATATTGTGCATATTGGTACTTTAAAGGTACATACTAGTACCTGAAATGTACATATTAGTACAGTAACGTTTGAAAGAGTACTGCCACAGGGACAGCTTTTGTACCTTTTTTTTCCCTGAGAGTGTATATTTAATGTAAGGCTAAAGAAAATGAATGCAAGCAAACATTGACAAACAACAAACCTGGTTAAAGTCTTAAACTGGATGAAGCCCTACATTCATTCAATTTCTCACCAGGATTTGTTTGTTCTACTGGACTTGATTGGAGGTCCAAATCCTCGCTTCGGTAATCAGTTCTCCAGTACGACCCGATGGCTTTCAAGACTACAAAACATTGGTTAGTATTTTCTGCTCTATTTTCTTGTCACATCTTTTTTCCCCCCTTCTGGTTTCTCTTTCTTACCTCCAAAGAAATTTAGTTTTGTTATGGATGACAAAAAACACTACAGGTCAAATGTTTGTGGAAGTTATGCTACACTACCATTCAGAAATGTGAAGAAAGAAAGAAAGAAAGAAGGATGCATTAAATGGATAAAAGTGACAGTACTATACATATATTATGTTTTATGCTTAAGTATGTTAGTCAACATATCAAAATAAGTGTATTTCTCTGAAGCATGACAAAAGATTATTAAACCATAATGTTTTAAAATATACTTTAAGGTAAAAAAAATTAATTTGCCATTTTTTAAGGTTTGAAGTACACCACAAGTGTATATATTCATTATAATTAAGAACACTTAGTTTTTTTTTTTTTACAAAGGAAGCAAAAATAAACTAATATTTATTTATTATTAAAAGTAATATTATGTGTAAAATATAAGTTACTCAGTATTGATATTTTCTTTATTGAACTGTTAAGGCACTATCACACAAGCTATCCTGTTCAGTCGTCTCTACGTGACCCTACAAATGTCTTGAATTGCATGTAATATTTTTTAGGAATCTCCATTGCCATATGATTCGTTTTCCTTCAGTAATCAGGATTTATCTCTGTAACCCCTATTTGAGTAGTGAAGAACGAAGCCTCTCACATATTCTTACTGAAAACTCTTGCTTTTGCATCTACACTATTAGGTATCAGTATAAGTCCAAGACAGCCACCATATTGACTAGCACAACATAAACAAACATTTGACCTTTATAAAAGCAACAAATTAAATGTTCTAAATGAATTTATGCTGAAAGGAATACTCTCTTTCGCGTTATCTAGAGCGTCGGCTGCATGCGCTCGGTCACTTAGAGAATCACCCTAATGAGGTTCAGTACTTCTGGCCTGGCCTGCATGTGGGGCTCATTCAGGATGACCACATACCATTTCTCAATCGAGGTAAAAGACCCCTCTCTGAGATTTGTGAATGTTCATATAAAAAGCATTTAGGCCTTATGTATGTATTTCTCTGCGCTCCTAGGGGTCCGGATTCTCCATCTCATTTCGACTCCTTTTCCTGCGGTGTGGCACACCTTTGAAGACAACGAGGAGAACCTGGATCGAACTTCCATCAGCAACCTCAACAAGATCCTGCAGGTCTTTGTTCTTGAGTACCTCAACAAGAAAAGTCAGAACCCTATTGCTGAAGGCTCCTAATGTTCCCAAAATGTGCCATCAATCGCCTGTGTTATTTCTCAAGCACAGGAGACAATGGTGCGTTTGACATTACACAAATTACATTTTTTAACCAATTTTTATCACACAATCCATTTTTGTCACACATTTAGTATTCACCTGCGAGTTCATTGCAGCTGGAGCTGCATACTGTATGTCTGTGGACTGTTAAAATTCAGAAGACATTTAAGTGATCCAGGATCAGACTCGGTATACAGGGCTCACTGTGTCGGCAACGGCTTTCCAAGCCTAGTTCATGCCCCAGGACATAAATACCTACAAAATAAAGATTGGTATTCAATATATCTTATTTTAATGTTTGTTATATGAATAATAGAATTTATAGTAGCCTTATATTTTGTAGCCTTTTTGACTTCAAATGTAAACTGTTTTATGAATCAACAAACATATGTGTAAAGAATCATACTGTTTTATGATGCTTGTGTGATTCTGTAAGCTGCTGCTATTGTCATGTGTTCCTCACTGGGAATCTGAAAGCTTTTATTGTAACTTTAAACATATATCCATTTTAAATAGCTGTTCGTGGTGTGAAACAGCAAATAAACAGTTTACAAAGCAGTGGTTAAAACCAACTTAGGCTTCTGAGTGTTTGTTTAGTTAGAAAACTTTGCCTGTGCATATGTTTCTGAATCAAGCTGATTTTGGTTATTTCCAGTTTCTGTGTTTTAGATTCTCCATCTGAAAAACTATATATGCAGGAAGTTCTTAATGTTTGTCTGTATCTTAGACTGCTTTCATGGATCTGGGTGTTCCCAGACACAAGAACTTACACACCACATGATCATGATACTGCCATGAATTCCAGTGTCAAAAGTCCCCAGATTTATTGCACCCTCATATAGTAATATGGGTTTTCCATGCACTGGGTGTAGTTATGCTATTCCTTTCAAAAAACATAGTATGGTACATTTACCAGTTTACTTTGTATAGTGCCATAGCAGACTTGTTTTAAGCCAAAGGTTTTCATTTCATATATTTTATTTCAGCTTTTTTAACAAATATGTTGTGTTAAACAGTAACAACACTAGTTCTGTCAGACATCATAAACCTGAAGTCTGCACTTTGTATAAGGGAATCAAAAAGTAGCTCTAGTCAGCAGTTTGTCTAATAGATTCTCATCAGTGAAGCAACATTTGATGGTGTGAAACATGTCATATGACTGTTCATTACAGTTAACATGATACAATCAGTGAATAGCGCAAAGGCTTTGAATACTTACATTGCATTAAACAACATGTCATAGGGGCATCTTAAAACAATTGATACTAGAGAGATTTTTTCAGACCTATCTTGAATTTTTATTTTATTTTTTTTAGTTTTGACCAACTTTATATTAATTGTCACATTTAAATGAATCATGTGATCACTTATTGTGAACACGTATTTTTGCATTGTACTTATATAAAGAAATACCTGAATGTAATTTGCATTTGTAATTCATTTCTGTAATTACATCAAATTACACTATTAGCCCTGTCTTAATCAACTCAACCTAACCATTCCATAAAACCTGTCCTTTACACTTACCCGTATCCTATCACAATAGCACCAAAAGTGTTCTACAATACAACTTATGTACTGTGTGTCTGCAATATGTAGTCAAGTCAAGTCACCTTTATTTATATAGCGCTTTTAACAATACAGATTCTGTCAAAGCACTTAACAGTATCAAATTGGAGGATAGAGTGTCAGTAATGTATAATAATAAGATTAAACATAAAATTTTCAGTTAAAGGCATTTCATTATTGAATTCAGAGATGTCACTGTCTAGTTCAGTTTAGTTTAATTAGTATCTGTGAAATCAAATTGACGATAATCGCTAGAAATTAAGTGTCCCCAACTGAGCAAGCCAAAGGCGACAGCGGCAAGGAACCAAAACTCCCTCTGTGACAGAATGGAGAAAAAAACCTTGGGAGAAACCAGGCTCAGTCGGGGGGCCAGTTCTCCTCTGGCCAGGATATTATTGTTTATTTATTGTTTTAATTAAAATTTTAAATGTATAAATGCTTTATATTTCTATTTTTATATTGTTGCAATTTCTAACAATAATAGTATTATGTAGTTAGGTATTTTATTATATTTTTAGTTATTTTGTTTTTTTAGTTTTATTGTATTTTTAGTCAAGGTCTTCATTGGGGATATGTCCCCGGGGCTCATCCAGGTGTCCGGCCTCCGCCGACGATCAGGGCCGCAGATATCATCTCCCGGCGCCGATCCACCATCTGATCCGGACATGGACTGAGAAACAGAATAAGAAAGAAACAGACAAATATTAGCGTAGATGCCATTCTTCTTACAATGTAACGAGTACACCATGTGTTATGGGGAGTGTTCCCGGTTCCGGTTGATCTAATTAATGCAGCCTAACAATCCTTCAACGAATTTGAATAATAGAAGTGTAGTAGTGTGTTATGTGTAAGCCAGGTTAAAGAAATGTGGCTTTAATCTAGATTTAAACTGACAGAGTGCGTCTGCCTCCTGAACAGAGTCAGGTAGATTGTTCCAGAGTTTGGGTGCTAAATAGAAAAAGGATCTGCCGCCCGCAGTCGATTTTGATATTCTAGGTATTATCAAACGGCCGGAGTTTTGAGAACGCAGCAGACGTGGAGGACTATAATGTGATAGGAGCTTGCTCAAGTACTGAGGAGCTAAGCCATTCAGGGCTTTATAAGTAATTAACAAGATTTTAAAATCTATATGATGTTTGATAGGGAGCCAGTGCAGTGTTGACAGAACCGGGCTAATATGGTCATACTTCCTGGTTCTAGTAAGGACTCTAGCTGCTGCATTTTGGACCAACTGTAGTTTGTTGATCAAGCGTGCAGAACAACCACCCAGTAAAGCATTACAATAGTCTAACCTTGAGGTCATAAACGCATGAATTAGCATTTCTGCATTTGACGTTGAGAGCATAGGTCGCAATTTAGATATGTTTTTGAGATGGAAAAACGCAGTTTTACAGATGCTAGAAACATGGCTTTCAAATGAAAGATTGCTATCAAACAGCACACCTAGGTTCCTAACTGATGAAGAAGAATTGACAGAGCAGCTGTCAAGTGTTAGATAGTGTTCTAGGTTATTACATGTGGGGTTTTTAGGTCCGATAATTAACACCTCTGTTTTTTTCAGAATTTAGCAGTAAGAAGTTACTCGTCATCCAGTTTTTTATGTATTCCGTTAGTTTCTCAATTTGGTGTGTTTCACCGGGCCGTGAAGAAATATAGAGCTGAGTATCATCAGCATAACTGTGAAAGCTAACACCATGTCTCCTGATAATATCTCCCAAGGGTAACATGTAACATGTAGTGTACCAAACGATTATTATTATTTGATGTTATCAAAGACATCTAATATAAAGTGGGACCAGTTTCATTCTAATTGTGTCTTAAATAGGCTAATATAATAAATAACCTTTAAAGGAACGAAAAAAGTATTTCCCCAGAAACATTTAATAACAAGTGTAGATTTGTTTGTATATTCGTTTAACACAAAAGTTTGGTACTTTACAAAGAAATCTCCCGTATACATTCCTTTCCTCCGATAACGATGTCATAGCCTACATGACTCACATTCCTAAAAAAAATAAAATAAATCTAATGATTAACTAAAAGGTTATAGCCTATATATAAACGCAAACTCGGGAGACACGAGTAATAACAGTGGGCGGCTCGGTAGGGTTGCTCCTCCTCCGTGGGGCTGAGAGGAGGTTCACACGCTGAAATCTGATACATGTGCCTACAGATGAACTCGTGAGTTTAACCTGATCGCTCAGTCCATGTGAGAGAATCGGCTGCTTCAAATGGAGATATCTCGCAAGCCGTGCTTACTTCTGGATTTCTAGAACACAAACTGAAAGAATGACCTTATTTCACAGTGCCGATCACACGCTGGTGCTTTACGTACTTTATTATTTCTTTATTATTAATCTCTTCTGAGAATAGCTCTAACAGGTTGGACTGAAGTTTTAAAGCAATGGATCCAGTGACGAGGTGGACACCAAAACAGGTTGTTGACTGGATGAGGGGTGAGTTTTGTAGTTCCTACATGATATGTATGCTGCTTTTAAAAATTTTGGATATAAATGGTATCTCTCGGTCTAGTTAGCCGGTGTAAGAATCGGAGCGTGTGCTTTATCTGCACTTTCCATGAAACCAAGATTAGTGTGTCAACAGTGTTCAAGCACAAACAAAACAAACTTGTATGTTTAAAGAAAGTCATGATCCTATCGTGCGGCAGAAAAAGAAATGCTTATGAAAAGAACATCCCGCTGTTATTGTTATGCACGCATGTTATGTGGGAGTACTTTACACCCACAGTTCTTGATTGTTGAAGACAGATTTATCAAACCGTTCATCGTTTTTCACTTCTAGAAGATAATTATACACTGCCATCAGAGCAGATGATTGACACATAAAGGACTATTGTTCAGTGTTGAAGAACTTGATCGTGTAGCAGTGAATTACAGTTAAATTGGAATTAAACATTTGTCCAAGTGTGAATGCCAGTCCAATTCAAATGATTGTGTGAATTCGAATCGAGTTGTGGTATTTGTACATGTGCAATCAATGAAAGGAAAGATCAAAGTAAGAGTAATAAAGCAGGAGTCAAATGTGAATAGGACCACCTGTTATTGCATGAGTTAGAGTCAAATTCCATAATGTTTATTATTATTATTATTATTATTATTATTAACATCATCATCATGTTTTCGTATGATCTGTTTATGGCTCACTGAGGGTTTGGTTGTTAGTGGTGAACCTTTTTTTCTAAAAATTATTCTTGTATGAAATGCCAGCAATCATGAGTGTGTGTTTTCTCATGAGATCAGTTTAGAAATATGGAAATATGTGCTTTTCTATGATGTCCCAAGCATAAGCGTAAGTCATTTTTTTTCAAAGAATAATTATTTTTTGTTGAAATCAAATAAAAATAATTTGTATCAGTGGGTCTTAAAAGGTTGGCACATGCTCTAAATATGATTCATAGAAGAAAAAAAAAAGTAGTTCAGTTGTTTACTTGGTTTATTTGTCCTTAAAGTAATAAAATGTATTTTTAGATTTTTACATGGGCAAATTTTTCTGGAATCTGACTAGGCACCTAAGACCTAAGAACTCCATAAAAAGTTATGTTTTTCCCTATAAAACTACTTAATATTAATCATAACTTAACTTTGTAATTAATGTTACCATTTTACATCCTTGTGGAGAGTCCCTTATTAATTCATTTAAGGAACACACATATTAATTTGTCATTTGTCTGACAGTACACTTATTGAGTGCGTTCATCCTGGAGTTATAATTTGCTTAAGGGCACAATAGTGACAGTTAATGAATCAACCGTTGCAGGGTTTGGACCAACAACATTCAGTTACCAGCTTTAACTGCTATGCATGCCAGATGACTCTAAATTAAATTGGAATAGCCTTTGAGCACATACAGTGCTATGGAAGTGTAAACTGTACTACATTGCCAACATCCAGAAAAAAAGAACAAGAGCATCCGTTTTCTGTTGAATGAAATGCCCTAAGGCTTTAAAGGTTTATAGTAGTTCATGTGGAGGCTTCTCTTTACTCTCAGTGTCGTTTTATTTATTTTTGGATTTCTTTGTACTCACGAGAGTCAGTTGAATTAAATGTTTTTTGTTTGTTTTTCCCCAGGAAGGAGTAGCCTGTCTGCCAGATGTATTTAATTTATATTTACTAAGGGTGCTTTCACACCTGTAGATCGATTGCTTTGTTCTATTCTTGGTGTGGTTCGCTTTCACACGGCAAAGTTTCAAAATGGACCAAATTTGTTAATACGAGTAAACTGTTCTCTCATTGGTCAGAGTTCCACGGGTTATTTTCCGGGATTTAGCCAATCGGACCAGTTGTTTTGGCACGATCCGAGCGTGATTGCCGTGTTCACATATGCCTAAACGAACCGAGCTAAGGGGGGGAAATGCACCAGGTTCCGAAACAACGGGCCAGGTGTGAAAGCACCCTAAGATGCATCATGTACTTTGCCTTGTGTTATGCTATTGGTAGCTGTAGCTTTAACTTTTTTTATTACTTTTATTTATTTATTTATTTATTTTTGCTTCTGTTGTTTTGCTTCTGTTGTTGTTAAAATGGTCTAGTTGATTTGAACAGGTTTTCCCATTCTCACACTTTCTTCCATGCAAACATGCATGAACAAACAGTAAAAGTTGAATGTCAAGTCTTTAAAACTTTTTCTGATTTGGAGTGTATTCATGGAATGTTCTGCAGAAACTGGAGTGAATAATTTCACACTTACGAGTTATGTTTCAGTCCTACTCCCACACTTGTTGAAGGACAGCTGGGTGCCTTACATTCTTTTTTAAATCTTCTGAAGCATCCAAAAAAAAAAAAAGAAAGTTCTCAAACTACTGAGATGATTGAGTTACATAACCTATAAATGACCTAAATGATGCAAAACACAATAAAAAATATTATAATAGTTAGGGATGCATTTTATCGGACATTGGCTGATTAAAAACAGCCAGTGATCAGAGCCGACTATATCCTGTCAGTCAAAAGGAGGAGGAAAAACACGTCAGACTTCAAGTTGTGTGTTAAGAAAATTTTCTTGTGTTGAACTTAGGGCTGTCAGAGTTAACGCGATAATAACACATTAATGCAAACCTGTTTAAAAGAGCGCTGTTAACATATTAATCGTTTGTTACATTACACTTATTTTGCACTTACATTACATGTCTTTACATTGTACATATATTTAAAACCTATACCTGCATGTAATTACATGTGTAATTAATTTCTGTAATTATGTCAGATTACAACATTAATCTGACACCTACTCTTAACCAATCCCTAAAACTAACCATACCATAAAACCTGTCTCTAACTTTTCCAGTCTCCCTCCTCAATTGCAGAATTTTGTGATGATATATGCTAAATATAGAATGCAGAAATGCAGTCAAGTGACTGCAGAAACTGCAGAAACGTTTCTGAACTTGTGTTTGTTTTTGTTAATCATAATGATGTAATTTTCTAACAATGATCTCATTCAAAAATTAATGGTTTTCCAAACCATGACATCTAATAGATGCGACAGTGATATTTTAAGATATTCTGGGGAAAAAAAGATAATCTTAATCAACCTGGGGATGGGTGAAATTGTGAAAGATTTTCTTTGCTAAAAGTATGGTAACAATTACTTGCTACTTTTTAACAGACTACACAAAGTTACCTTGCTAACCAACCTCCAAAAGCACATCCCTCTACAGTGACTCTTTCAAATATTTCCATATCTGTAAACTTGAATGACAGGAATATATTTGTTAAAGAACATTTTGCTAATTTAATAAGTGTGACAAAGTGTTGCAGAGGGACAGACATGATACACGATCGAATATCCAACAGAAAGTCTTTAATAATAAAGCACAGGTAAACAGGACAGAAGTTAGTAGACAACACTCGTAACGCAAACGAGACCAGACCCTGAACACAGGAAAACTTAAGTACTAACAAAACCAAGGTTAATTAACGACAACCATCTGAAACCATAAATAATCAAATCATAAACCATGACAACAAATGACAAGCGGGAAAAATCAAACAAAGGCAGACAGGAACTAAAGAATACAAACTAAAAGTCCATGAAACTGAAACTAACTGAACATACAATAAGTTGGGTAAGGCTACCGGTGATGTGGAACCAACAAGTGTACCTTTTCTACTATATTAATGCTTTAATCTAATGTTTTCCATCCACGTAACCACAACACCATATGTGAACCCTTAGATCTTGGTATCGCCATATGGTGTCTTCATGAGATTCTCGTAAATATTTAATGGAGACTCTCTGTTGAAGTTTAAATGGAAGAGGTGCCCGGAATTTCCTGTTCTCTTCTTTAATTTGACGGGAATGTATTTTTGTAGTGTGCAGAGTATTTCTTAAAGACAATGCAGACGCATTGATCCTTTCTCAGACATTTTCATTCCAACACTTTCTATATTTAAACACAAGACCTTTGTTCCCACTTTGAAAATCCGTTGATATTTGCATGAATCCATGCTCCGTTTATAACAGCACTGAGTTGACAAAGCGTGAGCCTGCTTGTTTTTGCATTCAGAATTGAACAACACAATGTGAATCTCCCAGATCACTGTAGCTTTGTAGTGCCAGCATAAGAGCAGAGATCTCTATAAACATGCAGCTTAACGCAACAGGGGAAATGTAACCTCAGATAACACATGATCACACACAGTTCACTGCCCCTCCATGGGTGCCTAGCCAGGCAGAAATTTGGACAGGACACTGTGGGTTCACTGCGGCAAAAGGCTAATCCTCAGGAACAAATGGAATGCCTATTAAATACACAAGTTCAAAGGATAGAAATGAGCTTTGGGCAAACTCAGATTTTAATGACCATCTTTAGTTCTTGTTTAGAGAGTTCCTTTATTATGGGGAAAATTTAAACTTCATGCCATTAAAAAAAACTGTCATTATATTCTCACGTTATTACACACCCATAAGACTTCGGTTCATCTTAGAAACACAAATTAAGATATTTTTAATGAAACTTGAGCGATTTTGGTCCTTACATTGAAAGTCCATTCCACCAAACCGTTGGTGCATTGATGCAAAAATAGATTTTTTAAACTAATTTTATCATCCACCAGGTGAACAGGCCCTGATACACTCACGACAAAGTTCTTTTTTCTTCTTTGCTTAGAGGTTAGAAGTTGGAAATATCTTAGCAGTGGTGCACTGTTTGCAAAAATCCCATTGCCCCCTACTGCTGATAGCACTGTTTAGATGAATATATAAATATGTGATGCTCTCAATGACAAAATAAATACACAACAAAAATGACTGTGGTGAAAAAATAGCAGTTAAGAAAGCATCTGATCATAGCAATTGTGGATATGTTTGCACCAGCTCTGGAATACGGCACTCCAGTCAAGTCACGTTTATTTGTACAGTAGCTTTACAGTATTAAACATTTAAAATGGCGTCACATTCAGTGATAGAATTACAACTTTAATTTCCACATCAAAGAAGGCAGAGCCATATAGCCATACCTACCGATTATGTATTCGCCATAGACCAATGGTAGTGTTTACCAGCTGGAGAAAACCTTTAAGGAAAGTATGAATCAATCGCCAAATGAGCTTGTTTTTGGACTGATTTGGATTGAAATGACGTCACATCATTTTGACATAATTGCACAACCCCATTATAAAACCCCATAAGAAAAGAGAACCCATGGCAAAATGGTCCTGCGGGTTTTAAGTCGGCTGCAATTTGTATGAGAAATGGTATGAGAATTAGAAATAGTGTTGCTTGTGGTTTCAGTCTTTGCAAAACTTTATAAATGTTCTATTAATGAATTATAACAATTATACTAAACAAACAAACAAAGTTAGTTCAGTTGACTGCACTGATTGACAGAGTTGCTGTAGTTCTCTTCCTTTGGTGTGTTTCCACTGCTCATGAAAAAAAAAAAAATCACAAAATGGTCTCCCATTGCACGGTGTAAAGGTCACATTATAATACCCTTATCCAGCACCTGCATTTGGGTAAACATAGGAAGGGTGTTGCTGTGCATGCACAGACAAAGAGCCTGAACTGCATCAGGGCATTATGGGAAATCCTGATCTCGCCTTCATGTGGCCACTGCTGTAAAAAAAAGCCATGCCTTCATTTATTGAGTCTTTGTTCATTGCATACGTGCATATGATCAGGCAAATGTCTGTATCCTGACAAGGTTAAAAATGATTAGCTTTGTATTTAAACAGTTGGGATTTTATTTTATATTTTTAGGGAAAATGAATGTACATATTGCAAAACGATCAGTCCAGCATGTCATCTCAATAAATGTATGTACATGCTTGACATCAGTCTCATGTGCGTCAGTCAGAGAGGTTTGTGTTTGTGTGAGATCCGAGAGTAACAGCATCACGGGGTTGAGTCAAGTCGCTCATGCTGTCACTCACTGAGAACAGCTTGGTGGACGTGACTCATCTACAGCAATAACATTCACACGCTTTGAAAGACACCAGCCATAATATCCTTTGTCCATTCTCTCAGTGTTCACTCAGGATCTATTCATACGTTCACAACATATCGATTTACTGTATTTTTATACTAAAGTATAAGGAGTTAACTTGCATAACTTCAGTGAAATTAAATATGTCTCTAGAGTGCTGCATTCATGCACTACAATTGATTAGTAAATGAAGACATTTTTTCTTTGTTACATTGTTGTGTCTCAAGTCTATTTTTCTGGGAAGAGAGCTAAAATAACAGACATATAGCAGACTGTAGTACTGTCTTCAACCTTCTGTGAACTATAGGGCTGGGTGGTATGGGCAATATATAATGTGGCATGTGTTTGTGTTCACCAAAATGAATTTTCCACTGAAAGACTGATACCGAATTAAAAGTTTTCATTTCATTTATACTTTTTAATTACATAATTATGTTTTAACTCCAATTCTTTGTTTAAATTCATTTAAATGGTAATAAAAACTTGATTTATTCAAAAATTACATAATAAAGACAAAATTAAGTGACTCAAATAATATGTATTATAGAGTATATATTTATCAAAATTCTCTCTAGAGCAGTTGAATTACTGATTGAGTGATTACATGAGACATGATACATTTCAGTGCGTTGTACTGTTTCTTTCAACACTTCTCATGTTCATTTGCGTTTATTTCAAGCAATAACTAGTATCTAAAGCACTACAAGCTATAGTAGTAAAGAGGAAGGAATGATCTGTTCATGTGTGTTCCGCACTGATGTGGCTATAAGCGATTTTTCATGTCATGTTAAAGAGCCAGAACAACACAAAAATTGGCAGAATTTGAAAGCAGAGACTTTGACTTTGGAAGTGTATTGTGATTATTAGATGGCAGGTGAATTACAAATAATGTTTAGTTCAAGCATCAACAGTGAAAACAGCATGGACTGAAAGGTCTTGATTCATCAAAATGAAGATCCTTTAAAAACTAGAATTCAAATTGTCAAGAAAACGATATTGACTTTGGTATCTGTAAAGCAGTGTGATTTTTCAAAAGTTCATCTTGTCTGAGTGTGGAGTTATGAAAATGCTGGCAAAACTGTAGAGCTGTAGCGTGATGATAACTGCAGATTTGTGATGATCCATCTACAACCCTCTACAATGCGAGTAAATCACTCGCAAATGCGACTAAATTTCACTCTGGGCGACTAAATGATGTTTAATATTAGCCAATGGCTAATAAATTCTCAAATTTTACTCGCCAGCGTGTGAGTTGGAGGCTAAGTATAAGTTTAGCACAGATATATTTTCACTCTCTGAACACACTGACTGAGCGCTTCAGAGTTTCGCTCTCTGTCAAGCTATCTGTGCTGTTTTTCAGTTCATCTCAATCGATGCGCAGCGCACCTGTATTTGACATACCGTGAACTCTAGGCGCACGACTCGCCTTTGCTTTGGTGAGAGCAGAGAGAGCAAGAGAGAGTCTTACATACATGCAGAATTGACGCGCTACATGTAAATTATATTCTTTGTTGTATTTTCCTGCCAAAATAACGGAGTTCCTTTGGAATTCTTCAGCTTTTAAGAACTGCCGCGTTCTCCGGTAGTGGGCGGAACTAATGTGCAAACGCCAATCTCATTGGCTGGCGCTCACCTATTATCGTCCCTGTTTTGATTTCAGCAAATCAGTTCGAGTGAACGCAAACAACCTGATTAATATTCATGAATCCAGCAGCTCGTTAATCCTTAGTGCATTTTATACTGTTCTTTTTAGCAGAATTTGTATTATTATTATTATTATCATCATCTTATCAGTATTATTGTTAGTTTTTTCCCTTTTTTTTAACAGAAACACTGAATAACCAAAAAAAAAGCACCACCACCAGTCCTAAATTCAGTTATTCAGTTAAAATGTCTATGCATTCATACATGGTTACTAAGTTTTAATTCTAATTACTTTAATTCTAATTATCATAATGTCATATTATAATGCTTGACTGACTGATGTTAAGAGTGTACTTTCAGATATTTAAAAAGCTGTACCATTTTACAAACATATACAGTGTATATATACAGTATATTACAGAGCATATATATATATATATATATATAGGCCTAGTATATCAGTCTGGCGAGTAAACTAAAAAATTTACTAGCCAATGGCGATTCAATTGCCAAGGTGTCCATAGAGGGTTACATCTAGTACATTTAAATCAAGAAATTCATCTCATTTTACTATTTGCTGTATTACAAAGATTTGCAAGTGGAATATGAAAATCTTAATTGCTCAGAATATGCTAATAATGGAAACATGCAAAAGGGCCAGGCAGGTTGATAACAAAGAAAGTCTGTATTTTGTTAAAGGAAAATAATTCTCCTTGATGAGTTCTCCATGTAATTTATTTCATTTATATTATTGCTTTTATTATCAACTCCTTTACTGTGGAGGAAGTTTGCAGATTGTCAACAAATGGACATGTGGTCTTATGTACATGCACTCATGTCCTGTCCTGGTATCTTGTGCAGATAGTACCTAAAGAAGGTAAGCAAGTTTACTTTTTAGCTGGTTATGATATGATCTGAGAGATTAAATTTAACTTTGCAGAGACAAAACTGATAACTTCTTGGACAAGAAGACCATAAACAACATCGCTTTGCTGTTCCTCACCCATCAAAGCTGTCAAATCTTTCAAAGTGAACACATTTTCGGTGCTGAGTTTGGATCGCTTATAAAGTACACCAACTTTATTTTCACATTGCAAACAATTTTGAGGATAGGAAGTTATAACATTTCACCAGCTTTTTGAGAGGCGTTTTAAAACTTTTGCCTCCCTTTTCCACCAAAATAAAAGCATGTCTATATGTCGAGATATGCTGCAAGAAAGTAATGAAATGAAGAGAGAACTGTACAAAATGATTGCACTGCAAAATAAAGTCTTATTCAATATAATAATTGCCATTCAGCTCTTGTTTTGGGCTGGTATCACTCATCTTCCTGTACCTTTGAGAAGTGCAGAGCATCCATAATGTCATTCCCCATGGAGAAGTAAGGGGGAAATAAACCTGTAGTATTCCTTTAAAATTTGTTATTGCATTTTAGCTCCTCTCAGCAGGAAGATCCACAACCACCCAAAGAAAGGGCAACGCATTCCCTTGAGGTTTATGTTGTCTTCTGGGTCTCATTACACGTTTTACCCTATATTTGCTCTGTTTGCATCCAGCAAGTTGAAAAATGATGCAGGAATTTCATAATTGAGATGTTTCCATTGGTTCAGTACATGTTCTATGCTAAAATAAGGGTGTGACAAGGTAGTTGTTAAGATATGGGGGTAACATGGGAGGTTTGTCTCAGTAATTATGGTTTGGCAGAATGCGATGCGGCAGAGTTTGGTAAGGGTAGACCCAGTCACAGATGCCTTTTTTGTTTTCAAAGCTACTTCTGATTACAGGTCTCTCAGACTGACTTTCATGGTGTCTGCGCTGTTCAGCCACAACAATTACTGTATAAGGAGTTAATGAGGAGATTTTGGCAAGCGTGAGAACACAGAGCAGCTTGTACAGGTCTGTCTCTGAATGGCTGCTGGGCAGAAACCACACATTTTCTGTGTGCAGACAAGTGGAATGTGTGAAACCACCTGCATTGTACGTAAATCATGCAGTCATTTTTAAAGAAGTGCTCACTATGGGAAGCAAAGTAGGGAAGTCCCACTAATTACCTTAAACTCAATCTAATCCAAATATATGAGCACAGGCAGTTACTCGCTAGAAAGTTTCATCTTTGTCCAGTGTCTGTGCTATTTCTTTTCAGAAATAATGACCAGTAAAATGGCTTTGTCAGAATGTCAACATTGTTGTTGCATCCTCCAGTAGTTTGTTGTTGTTCTGTCTCCTCCATTCCTTCTTCAGCTGTGAAACAATAGCCAGGGCTTTGGACAAATAATAGACGCATGCACAAGCTAGAGAGCACAATTGGTTTATTCCAAAAGTATACCTCAGTTTTGACATGAACGCTTAGTGTACATGTTCAGCCGAATGCATAGTCTTTTATAGTATACTCTAATTCATTGGTCTCAAACTCAATTCCTGGAGGGCCACAGCTCTGCACAGTTTAGCTCCAACCCTAATCAAACACACCTGATCCAGCTAATCAAGCTCTTCAGGATCACTAGAAACTTCCAAGCAGGTGTGATTTGGAGCTGGTTGGAGCTAAACTCTTTCTGGCTGTGACCTCCAGGGATCATTGAACTAATTGCACCTGTGCACTTGAACGTTTCATCTTTGTCCAGTGTTGGAGTTGGAGTCACTTCAGGAGTTGACCGATAAATGTCTTTGTACTCTTTTTAAACCTGAGTTGAAAAATGCCCTAACCGCCCCCTCACATGCTCTTGTCAGCATCATTTTTTTTGTTCTAGTCTCCAGTAGTTTCATCTCTTCTGTTTCTTCTTAAACTGTGTAACAATAGCCGGGGCTAAGGGCAAATAATAGATGCAAGCTACAAATTGAGTGTACAGAGAACATTTGGTTTAAGCTCAAAGTATACTTCAGTTTTGTGTGCTGTATGGTGTGTAAAGCTGAACATGTAACATGTAACCGAACATGAGTTGTGAGTATCTCTTAACACAAACAATTATTGTTTATTATTGTATTGAGTACAGTCTACTTTTTTTTTTTTTGACTATGAAACAATGGGACAGGACTGTGTCATTTTGTGGACCAACTATTTAGTGCAAAATAATTCAAGGCACAGATGAACTAAGAGTATGTGGGGTTAGAAGTATGCTTTTTTAATATAATTTGTATAAATCAGGTTGTGCGTATACTTTGCTCTGCTGATGATGAAATTCATGCCATGTGCATTGTACACATACACATAAATACTGAAGTAACATTGAGCTTTACTGTTAAAGGGATTGCAGATTGAAATGCATATTGATCGGTCATAATTTTTTGCATGCATGTGTTATAACATGTTTTTCAAAATTATATCATGTTGATTCTTGCACATTTTGTGCAACACAGTTTTATCCAAAACTGATGAACATGAATCTGGTCATGGTTTATTACGCTGTTTGTTGTTTGTATTGGAAATGTAGCGTCAAGTGAGTGACACTAAAATGTTAATGCTCTATCAAGAACAGACCATCTACACTTAACCTAATCCTAACTGATAGTGATAACAAAAGCAAACATGACATGAAAACCCATTTGCTGAAGCAACCATGCCATTTTAGCTCGCTTCTACTAGTCTTTGAGCTGTACCAGGTGAGCTACAGAGCAAGTTTACGACATCAGAAAAGCCGTACATATAGAGCTGGTTTTGTATGCAAACATTAAAATGTATTAGTTTTCAAATACATTTTACAGAGATTCTTAAACTCACTGACCCAGAGCTAGTCCTCCTTCTTGTAAATTCTGACACAGATGATGTTTGTAACCCGCAGTAAACCTGTCAGTTAAGTTTCCTGTCCCTGAAGGACTTTTCCAGTTCTTTTCCACCCTGTCTTTTCATCTAAAATGACAAACAGAATAGCAAAAGTAGTCATTTGGCCCAGAGCATCTTCTTAAAACCTGTCATTCTAAAAGCTTTTTGTCCCTCTTGTCTCTCGTTTCAAGAATGCGGGATGAAAAAAACCTTAGCCAACTGCCTTTCTTTTCTGTGTGGATTTTTAAGCTGAACTGCAGGCACATTTGCAAATCAGATGGACAGTATTGATTGTTATACAAGCTGCTATAATCCAATCAATGCAAGTGACTGATGTAATCACATCAATTTTGTTAGATTGAATCTCAACTCCAGCAATATTAGATCCGGTCTCTTTACCAGATGTTGTAAAGATATCCGTTTTATCTGATACCCAAAATCAGGTCAGCAAGTCTTGTGTGATAACAAAAAGCAGTGCTTTGTCTGGTACCTAAAACTATATTGACAGAGAGGTTGATGGAGGAAGGCAAGAAAAAGCAGAAAGCAGGAGACGAAGTGATGATTTAAAAAAAAAAAAAAAAAGGAGCAGGGATTATTAAATAATCTGAGTATTGAGAATCCCTATATACTTCTGTTTTTAGGAGGTACCAAATCTTGACATGCAACAGAATGCACAATAAATAATATTTTAATCCATATTTTAAAACAATTTCTGCTTCTCTCATTTTAATAAGCATAATTGTCTGCAATATTTGTGTGCTGTTTATTTTGTACTGAAAAGTTTCATTTTAATTTTTAAATTTTAATCTGAAAACATGTACATTGGAGTTTAGCGATCTCTCTGCTCAAATAAATATAGGATTTCTTTCTCGCGGTTATTTGTGCTGTATGCTGCAACTAAATCTGCGAGCAGTTAACGCGAGATGATGTTCTCTTGATTTGTGCTTATGTGAAAGTGCAATAATTGTGATGAAATTTTGATTATTAGTCATGATTGTATTTTTTGAGCAAAAACAGTCATGCTTAACAGTTTAACCATAACCGTGCAGCTCTAGAACTTACCACAAAGCACATGCATATTCTATTTGATTTATATGATTTTTTACACTAACTATATCTCTGCTGTGCTCTGTTTAACTTCTGTGACTTTCTGTTTACTCATTTGGTTGTTGCATCTAATGAGAGGTTTCACATGCACACAAAGGTTTTTTCTAATTATTGCCTTGACAATAACAAAGTCTATCGAGATGCACCATTGTGGAATTGTGGAATTCCCACAAAGGGTGACCGCCCAAAAACAATGGACATTCCTTGAATCCCAACAGGTTTACTGGAAGTCTCAATAGAACGAGCGTGAGTTCCAGTGGCAGTGGCTATTGTACACGCTGCATATGAGGACATGGAGTATGTGTGGAGAGGGAGGTCAGGCTCCCACTGGGAGGCCCTTCATTCTGGATGGTGGAAGGGCTTTCTCTCTCATGTAATCAAACCCCTGAGAACCACAGCCTGCCATTCTGTTGACATGGGGCCTGTGTGAGCGAGACTTACGCTATGAGACTTGCAGAGAAGGGTTGCCTCTGCATTGTACAGAGAGCTGGGGGCACATCCTGTTAGAACAGATGTGCAGGTTTTAGTTTCAGAGCACAAGGTGTTGGGTTTATCAGTGATCATCAAAGTCTGTTAGAGCAAGAGCCAGATTTGCAAAAACATGACTATAGACTGAGCCAACTGTGTAATTATCCAATTTTGATCAGAAACATGATACTTTAACAAGTCTCGGACAAAAGAAACTGTAGAGAAAAAAAAACGTGGTGTAGTTGAGCTGTCTGGTTTTTAGTAATAGAGATTTTCTAGGTGAAAAAAACACCCAGGCCCTCGTTTTTTCTGTAGTGGCATCCTCACTAGGGGCTTCATTTATAAAATGCGCATATGATCGAATTTGAGCTTAAATAACATGGATTTTATCCTACATCAGGTGAAGAACACATTAGGATTTATAAAGACTTTAATTTCTCATGTGGATGCAAACTAAAGAGAATACTAACTTTCTGCTACTCATAAGCCAGTAATTCAATTAATTCTACATTGTTTATATCGATTTCTTCATTAATTAAATGTAGAAATACATATGCATTCATTTAATTACATGTGCAAATGCGCAGTATTTTAACTACTTTTCAATAATTACTGAAATTCATTCATTTATATTAAAGATTTCCTGAAATAATATGAATATTTATCATTTTCCAAAAGCATGCTTGGATTTTCTTGCCCATTGATGATGAATGTTGAACTTCTGAACAATAAAAAAATTTTGTGGCTGTTCTTTAGATGGAGGTGATGCATTTGTACACATTGCGCTTGAATTTAGGATGAATTGCAATTTATACGAGAGATGCCTTTTAAAAAAATGTGTGCATACTGACATTTTTTTACAAAAATCGTTCATAGGAATATTGTCACATATGTGAACATATATTGTCAATATTGTCATATGTTCACATTTAGGATCATAATACACACACCATTATAAACGAGGCGCCAAGATTATCAATCCATTAAATCACTGTATGTAAATGTATCCTCTTTTAAAAAGTAGAGCTCTTTTACATAGAAGTGTAAAAGCAACATGAAGCAAAACTAACCTCTTTAAAATGTATTGATTATCTGTAGACACACTTTGTCCAAGATTTTTCATTGCTGCACTCAGGTTTAACTGTTGAAATAGCAGTGTTAAGTTACAGACATTTTAGGATGTATCCTTAGTCCTGCTGGAAACAGCTTTTCACAATAGCAGTGAAACACGTGGCTTCATTCTTTGAGAACATTTCACATACTCTCTTTGTTCACATCACAGTATACACTGATACTATAAGATTTTATATTGTATGTCTATGTCTATGTATGTCTATTGAGGTCTATGTATGTATATAAATGTACAGTGTATATGTGTTTATTGTAAAGATTACGTCCTTGGAGACGTGTTTTGGTGAAGTCTCAATTGTATGATTATAAAATGTGTAGTGAAAGCCATTCAGCATTACAGTATAGTCGAAAGCCTGATCAGTTTGTTTTATTTATGATTTTAGAATTACAGAGCTTTAAAAGACTTACACCCATAGGGCCAGTTTTACTAAACAGGGCAAATTAGCGCAAAAACGCAATTCCAAAACTGTACCGATGGGAGGGGAAATTTCTGCGGGTGATTTACTAACAATGCGCAAATTAAAGAACACAGACGCAACATCTCATTTACATATCGACCAACGCAATATACCAAGTTTTTATACCAAAAGTTTTGATAGAGTTGGTATTGCGTGACTCCTAGTTGAGTCTTTTATTTCCTGAAGCATATTAAAAATAGCATGGCTTGGCAAACGATATGTTCAGATAATGTGTTCTTCTGGCATTCAAAATAAATTAATACACGTGGAAAAAATCCTCTCCATTCTGCCACACGCTCTCTGTTCTGCAGTGCCTCCTTCTAGCAACAACAGTTGCAGCCACTTCAAGAGCAAAGTAGTTTAAGACATGCTTTTTTGGGGCGTTAAATAATGGCGCAAATGCCAGTAATTTGACGAGCGCAAACGTTAGTAAATCTCCTTGCGTGATTCGTTTGAATACTCTCCTCCCATAAATTTTGCATCTGAAAGGGAAACTCCTACAAATGCTTATTCAATAATGTCAGGCGCAAACATAATGTGCCCATGCCTTTTCAGCGCTAATTCTTCACTGCGCGTCTTTAGTAAAACCTGGCAGTACTATTTTAACTCCAAAAGACAGTTTGCGCTAGCGTAAGCTGTTAGTAAAACTGGCCCTTAATTTTTTAATTACACCCTGGTTATTTATTTCTGTTTAGTTGAACAGTTACTTAAAAACTTGTCTAGAGCTGCCTTAATTGACAAACGTGACCCTGGACCCAGTCATAAGTCGCACAGATATATTTGTAGCAACAGCCAACAATAGCCTACATTGTATGCGTCAAAATTATAGATTTTTATTTTATGCAAAAAAATCATTAGGATATTAAGTATATATAAGATATTTTGTAAATTTCCTACCGTAGATATTTCAAAACTCAATTTTTGATGAGTAACATGCGTTGCTAAGGACTTAATTTTGGACAACTTTAAAGGCGATTTTCTCAATATTTTGATTTTTTTGCACCCTCATATTCCAGATTTTCAAATAGTTGTATCTCGGCCAAATATTGTCCTATCCTAACAAACCATACATCAATGGAAATGTCATTTATTCAGCGTTCAGATGATGTAATTTCAACCCTTATGACTGGTTTTGTGGTCCAGGGTCACAAATAATTTTAGGCTTCATACCATTGTTTTGATTTAATTAGTTAATATTTATTTACTTGTATGAAGGGCTTTATTCAATATCCTAGTGTTTGCTGTAAAAATTTCACTGGTATTGGTATCAACAACCCTAACTGGAACACTATGGCACTTTTTTCTGGCAATTTATGTCCGCTGTCATTGTTAACCCTTGTGAAAAGGAGGTATGCTTAACTGTACTGAATGTACATTTGTATTGGTTTTTAAATCTTAAAATTAAAAAGTTACTGATTTCTAGTATTACTCACTGATATCTAGTATTAATCAAGTGGTTAAAGAGAGACACTTTCATGACCATGTTTCTTAACACACTTAAGTAGTTAAGTGCATTGTAATAATGTCAAATTAAAAGTTTTATTTGAAGTACGTTTTAAATCATTACTTTTTCATCTTTTGTCAAGCTTTAAAAGTAAACTTATTGTCATTTATTGACTAACATACTAAAGCACATGTAAAAGACTTGATGATAAATTTAACTGTATTACTCAATATTACATTTAAAGTTAATATATTTTAAATGTGCTAAAGGGCAACTTCATCAAATGTGTAATTATAAATATATTTAAATACATGACATACAAGTTTCAATAGAAATTACATTAAAATATGTTTTGCTTTACCATAAATGCTTGTCAGTTCATTCAGCAGTACACTTTAACCATGTATCAAAAACAAAAGAAGTAGGCCTAATTATATATAAAGGATAGTTCACCCGAAAATGAAAATTCTGTCACCATTTATGTTCCGCAAAAGAAGGAAAGTCAGGTTTGACATGGCATGAGAGTGAGTAAATGACAAAATATTTATATTTGGTGAACTATCCCTTTAAGTGGGTCAAACATTCTAAAGTAGGGATGGGTGATATGGGCTTAAAAAATGCAGCATCAGTAAGGTTCATACACATGCAAAACTGTGCTACTAAAGAGCATTTATTCAAGGCTAAGACTGATTTTTTTTGTCGCACTGTACAGCCCTGACCAAACCAGTTCCAGACTGTAGAAGGAGCTCCTCGTTTCAGGATATACTCCTCCTCAGTTTCACGTCCGCCTTCCGCCATGTTGCTCCGTATGGTCGCACACAAAAATATGTCAACAAATAGGCTTTATCGTTATTATCGCGGGAAGACTAATTGTTATCGTGGGGAGAATTTTTACCGGTATATCCCAAACGATAAGGTATCACCCATCCCTATTCTAAAGGGATGCACGCTACATGCTAATTACATGTAATATAAATTTAAACTATACATTTTCATTTAATTGTAAATAACTTGCAATTAGGTGTCAAAACCATTACATTCAGTTTGCATGTAAGTATACTGTTTCCATAACTATTACTCTTTTTAAAAGTATGCTGAAGTGTACTTCTTTTCGTTCACTGATATAGCAGAGCCTCAACTTTGTTTGAGTTTTCCAACGATAAATGGAGGTGGACTGTGTATTGAATATTAAGGTCAGTGATTTTGTCTGGCCTGTCAAGCCGTTGAGTCTGAGGGCATGGGGCCAGACCTTCGCAGCTGCTCTTTCTGTAGTGCCTTTGACTGGGTGAACACCCATCCCCCTCGTCCCACAGGGCCATCCTTCACCGTCCTTCACTGCTGCTGCTGCAGCCTGGGTGACTGAGTGCATTGTGTATCTGGCTGGGAGTAGGACTCTCTTGTCACCATGTCAAGAGTCAGACATAATTTCCTAGCTAGCTCAGCAAATCCTTGTAACCGAGTTTCATTTGATTTACATCAAAAGGAAACAGAAGCAGGAAATACATCAACATTTCCAAACAGATCAATGCGTAAAGAAACTGAACAAGGCATAACAAAGCCCTGAAGAATCCAGCTAAACCAGTCTGCTGACATTAGTTTCCTTTGAGGTGTACTTTCTGTGAGTTAGTAGGTTTGCTGTAATTATAGTTGACCCTTGCAAAAACAACAAAACCTGTCAGTTGTTTAAACAGCTTGACACACACACACGGACACACTCAGGCAGGTGAAAACAACATGATGTTTATGGGGTCTGGAAACTCTATACACACCTGTTGCAGTGTCAAGAAAGGAAGCACGTTTCTAGAGAAATCATGCTGCTTTTTTCCTACCATGTATTTATCTTACATACTGCTGTTCAAACATTTAGGGTTGGTATATGGTTTTTTTTTGGTTTTTTTTATGTTTTTGAAAAAAAGTCTTATGCTTACCAAATTGCATTTATTTGATCAAAAATACTGTAATACTGTGAAATATTACAATTTAAAAGAGTGGTATTCAAACAGTTGTGCTGCTTAAGTCTGGAATACACTACAGATTTTTGCCCTGATTTTTAAAAATCTGTTCAGATTTAAAATGTCATGAAATGTTTATTTATTTATTTATTCATTTATTGTGGTATTTTTTTTTTTTTAGATTTCTTTGATAAATAGAATGTAAAAAGAAACAGCATTTATTTGGAATAGAACTCTTTTGAAACATTATGTCTTTACTGTCACTTTTGATCAATTTAATGCTTCCTTGCTCAATAAAAGTATTAATTTCTTTTCTTTACTCTTTTCATGTGAAGGTCTGGATGACAGTCTACAACAATATGTGCACAATTTTGAGAGAGAGAAGATTAATGGAGAACAGCTACTGAAGATCTCCCATCAGGACCTTGAGGAACTGGGAATTGCCCGCATTGGCCACCAGGAACTGGTTTTAGAGGCTGTAGATCTCCTCTGTGCTCTGGTTAGTGTCATTATTCACATTTATTGTGGCTCTAAATGAATGACATATTTACTGTTGGAAATATATATTTAAGGACTACCAATTTAAGCTTTACTAACCAGTTTTATACTAGGTTTCTATGTATATACGGTACATAAGCATCCTTTTTGTGTGCATACATACTGTTAAATTGTACTTAACTTACAAGACCTACATATAATTATATTGCAATGTTACTACACTACAGTGTTGATTTTAAACCTAAATTTAGCCTTAAACCTACCCCTTCCTCTAAACTAAACTAAACTAAACTAATAAACTTTAATAGTAACTTTAATGATTTACTTTAATAACTAAATTTGGCTCTCCAAGAGTTTTGTGTATGTTCACAATAAGTACATTTTTATCAAATGATTAAAAAAACAAGAACAAAATGGATTACTCCCCCTCATACTATTCACTACCACTGGAGCAATTCAGGCCTGAAGTGCCAGCATGTTTTTGCCAGTCCACACTCAGCACAAGCCCTAGTAAAGCTACACTTACAGTCAACACATTTTGCCAAACCACACTTACTGAGAGCAGGCAGCACAGAATGAAGAGCTGCTCACACAGGAGGACACATATTGCTTTAAACAACTGCTATGTGTAAGAATGGAACAGAAGGTGTCTCAGAACATGTTAGCAGACCGTAACTCTACCTCAGATAGACCGACTTAACTCATTTTGCAGAGTGAGTTGCAGTTAAAGGTGCAGTAGGAAATTTTGGAAAATGCTAACTTTAGCCTGATAGCACTGAAAGCGTACGTCCCACCCTCCCTGCAATCGCCGTCCAAAGCCACACCTCCTGAACGCATGAACGCACACAGACCAGACGAGCAGAGACAACATTACTACAAAACATCATGTGTCATTCACCGGTGAGAAAACTTTATACCACAGTTAGTAACAGTGCTACAATACCAGGAAGGAAGGTCAGGTTGTTGATGTTTGCCTGCCATTCATGCTCTGTCTGCATACCGTACGTGAACGCACTGATGACGTATCCTGTCTGCGAGAACCGGGTGCACAAAGGTATGCAAATGCATATGTTGACATGCAGGTAGAAAAGCCTCTCATAGTGTTCGGACCGAACATTTTGATTGGACGAACATTTCTTGGTCCTACACCTTCCACAGAATATGCAAATACATATAAACACATTTAGACCTCTTAACTTAATGATTAATCAATAACAAAAAATGTTTCTGAAGACAATCACTATTGCATCTTTACTTATCTTCATTTCTCAGCAAATATTAATATTTTGTTATCTGTGAATAATTTAGTTAACTAAACAGCATATTTCTATTAAATGGGGGGGGGTCCTAAAACAAAATCTCTCGTCAAAAATAAATAAATATATATTACATAGTAAATATAGTTTTTATTTTTATATTTTAGTCTATTTTCGTATTTATATATTTATTTGTTTTATTTATTTTTTTTGCTTTTTACTATATGAGACCCGGGACCACAAAACCAGTCATAAATGTCAATTTTTCGAAATTGAGATCTATATGTCATCTGAAAGCTGAATAAATAAGCTTTCCATTGATGTATGGTTTGTTAGGATAGGACAATATTTGGCTGAGATACAACTATTTGAAAATCTGGAATCTGAGGGTGCAAAAAAATCTAAATATTGAGAAAATCGCCTTTAAAGTTGTAAAATGAAGTTCTTAGCAATGCATATTACTAATCAAAAATTAAGTTTTGATATATTTATGGTAGGAAATTTACAAAATATCTTCATGGAACATGAT
>JAFVLL020009825.1:0-24856 GCA_021397915.2 Tor tambroides | reverse complement strand
CAAACCCATCTTGAGTGTTTGCTGCTAAAAAGCTCATTTTTTAATTTCATCTGACCATAGAAGCCAGTCCCATTTGAAGTTCCAGTCATGTCTGATATCTGAATATGCTGGAGTTTGTTTTTGGATGAGCTAGGAGAATTTTTCTTGAAACCCTCCCAAACAACTTGTGGTGATGTAGGTGCTGTTTGACAATTTTTTTTAAGGTTTTCTGACCCCGAGACTCAACTATTTTCTGTAAATGTCCAGCTGTGGTCCTTGGAGAGTCTTTAGCCACTCAAACTCTCCTTCTCACTGTGCATTGGGACGATATAGACACATGTCCTCTTCCAGGCAGTTTTGTAACATTTTATGTTGATTGGAAATTCTTAATTATTGCCCTGATGGTCGAAATGGGAATTCATTATCACCCTGGAGTGCTCAAAATTGTGAATATGAATGGGAATATACTTCAGAGATATTTTACTCATAAGAATTTCTAGGGGTGCCCATAATTGTGTCCAACGTGTATTTGAGGAAAACATTTATTTCGTAATGATATTTCCCCCCATTTTAAATTCTTATTAGATTTTTGTGAATTGTTTAAATAAAAGATCAAAAGGATTAACAGTGCAGATTAATTTTCACAGCCTTCTTTGATCATATTTACCAAGGGTGCCGATATTTTTGGCCATGACTGTCTTTGTAATGTAAAAAATAGACTCGTAGAAGCAAGCTAAAATAGTATGGCTGTTTTATCAAATGCATTTTTATCTTACATTTGCTTTTGTTAACAGGTTAATGTAGCATTTTATGTAGGTGGTATGTTTTTTCATACGTGATTAAACTTAGGACGACTCACATTTTTGAACTGCTGCAATATGTACAATAATCAATTTTATTGAAGAGTTGCCAGATTTACATTCATCTGTTTCAGACTAAATACACTTTTAATGCCACTTACTGGATATTACAAAACGTGCAAGTAGCAATGATATAATATTTGGAAGAATTTACATCACAGGTACATTTCCAGTGAGCGTGGGTTGGTTGGTTTAAATTGTATTAAAGGCAAACAATGAATGGAATTAAAAATGGAGAAAAACAAAAGAAATGGTGGACCGTACAGTACCTTAGATGAACACTTACAGATCTTAAATGTCATTAAATTTACTTCACAGTGCAAAAAAAATCTTTATTGTCTTAAAGAAACAGGCTTAATTTTTATGCAAAATTTTCTGATGGCACGAATTGATGGCTAATAGCATTTTTAATTCCTGTTGTGGAGGACACGGCAGACTACCAATGTCTGACGTACTTTACAGCATCACTCCATCTCTGTCATCCAGATAATTGAATCAGTTCGTTAAAACAACAAAAGTTCACTGAACTTCACTGCATACCCAGTTCTAACACTATTCTCCATCACTTGATCATTTGATGAATTGCTGCTGCCATGTACACAAACAACCCTTTTAAATGACTATCCTTTTCTGTTATGTTAATTGTGCCAAGCAAGTTTTGTAAATAGGGAACAATATATCTGTCTAATTTACATAGAAAGGCAGCTTGTTTGCACTGAAGAGAATGACAACGACTTGAAATGCTCACAATGTAATGCTATTTTGTGCCTGGTTAAACTATCTTGTGGCTGGTTATTAAATAAGATGCAGGTTTTTGCACTGGAATACTGAGCCAAAATGTAGGACCAATGTTTGCCATATTTATACAACAATATAAATTGATCATATTCATTTAAATAGTTGTATGGTGTCACATCAAACCTTCTTCTGCCCATCTCTCTACCCAGATTTAACGGAAAATAAAGTGTTACTATTAATATATTCTTTTGAGGAAACTTAGTTCAGCAGAGCATGAATCCTCTCTTTTCAGGCTATGCTATCATCCTATTCCAGTTAAATGAGCTGAAAATAATGTGCAGGAGCGAAAACACTTGGAAACGTTGGGAAATGCTCCTCCTGGGTCTTAGTGAGGTTTGCTGAGCTGACCCTAACAAATCTGCTTTTGAGAGGAGTCAAGAGCCAATTCAATACAGATGCAAACAGAAAAACATTAGAACTGCCCATCAACGTGGCTCTTCCTTTTACACAATTATTCTCCTGCATTTCTTTGCCAGGGAAGTGTGGTGTCAAATCCAGCTGGAGGACACAGAATCTTGCAGACATTGACATTCCCTGATCGGCGCAGGGGAAATGTTCCATCTGAAAGCGCCTGGCCGGAATTTATTTATCATCCTGACAGGAAACCGACATCAGCCTGACATAAAACTCACTTCAGTTATTATATCATTGCATACAAAAAAGAAAAAAAGAAAAAAGAAAATCATATGTAAATGAAAATGTAAAAATAGATAACTAAAACCAAAACTGAAGGAAGTGGTTGAAAAACTAAAATAAATTAAATAGGTTTTTTCAGAGTACATAAGTGATCTGTTTGTCTGTTTGGGACATCCCACCTGCAGATGGCCATGTGGAGTGGGACACAAGTCAGGCTGCTGATAATGATGCTGATTTACAGTCCATCTAGCAGGTTTATTTAAAGCCTCTTAATACTGCTAAGTTAAGGTGACCTTGTCAAATGCAGTGATGCTTAAACATATTAAAATATGCATGCCTCATCTGCCAAAGTTGATGGCTTTGGTTCTGTGTCATTGTTATGACAATCAGTGCAAGTCTTGTTTCTCATTAGCTGTGTTCAAGAATCAGCAAGCAGTAGATGCATTAAGCTTAAAAAATAGTCTGATGTGGTTGATTTTTTGTGGACAAATGCAGCAATATTACAACAATTTTAAATATAAATTTAAAATGCAAAACTAGAATCGCTTTCGCTGCAAGACCTTTGACAGAATAAAGTCTTGTCCTCACACTGTGTTCCATTTGTACTCAAAGTCGTAAATTACAAGTTCCCTGTAAAAAAACTTTTAACTAGAACATGCACACCGTACTATCCAACCTTATCTGTGGAGATGATACCTCAGCATTATCTGTGCAATATACAATTAATCAAATGGAATCATTGCAGCTTGTTCTGGCCAAGAACCACCCACTTAGACAGGGTGAGTTTCCATGTGCCATTTACTGTAGGGACAGGTTTATCCGAAAAAGATTATATCACAACAATAGATAGGCATTGGCAAAATATGTCAAAGTAATGATGCTTTTCTCCCAGAAACGCAATGCAAATTGTTCCCTTTATGTATAAGATTTACAGTTCATAAACACTCATGACACAAAATACTAGACTGTAAATGGTAGCACTTTATTTTGATGGTCCCCTTTATACAATCTGTTGTCTATAAGTAACTCAGCAACTATGTCAATGATCTCTCATCAAAATATTAGTAGACTGTCTGCTTAATGTCTACTAACACTTTATTTTGATGGTCTTTCAACAGACATTCTATTGACTATAAGTAACTTTGCAAGTACATGACAACTAATTCTACTAACCCTAACTATAACATGACAGTCTACTAATATTCTACTAGGCTTACATGTATTTGCAGTGTTACTTATAGTAACTAAATGTCTAAAGAAGACCATCAATATGAAGTGCAAGTCTATAAACAGTCGACTAATGGTTAATCAAGTAGAGGAACAAACACATTCTGACATCACAAAGCAAGAATGACCAAATAGTGCAACCAAATTAATAATGCATGTCCCAGTGAATGCTGAGAACAGGGTCTAAACCACAAAATCATTTTCAGCATAGCGTATTTGAACCCAAATGCAATTTCAATTCACATACAAAGCTTGGTGGTTTGGAAAAAAAATGATCTAAATGTATCATAATGGAAAGATGCATTTGAGATGCATTACTCTATTACTGAAAGCCTTTAGAATAGCAAGTAAACTGAAGTGAATACGTTTACGCATTATTTGAGGTTGAGAGTATGGTACTGTTAACTTCGATATTTGATTTAAGGGTTATAAAATGTTATCTACATTTTTTTTCAAGATTTTCAGAGTAATTACTAAATATAAGCATTGTGGAGGACAGTATATTAAACGTGAATGTACTGTATATGTATGCTACTAAATATTTGACTGATAATATACTGTACTGTATGGATGAGAATGGGGTTGAAAGAAATACATCAAAGTTTGATATATTGTTTCATTTATAGACATTATTCAGATGGACTGAAATGGTACATTAACTTTATTATAATGCAGATTTCCCTTTTTTCCCTGTCTTGTTTTGAGCTGTTGTTTTTGTGCCCTTTGAATGAAACCTCCCCTGGCAAACATGCTGTCATGCTTGACTGAATTGTCTTTAATTATTCTCACCTGAGGGCCTGGTGTTAAATTTAATCACTGTGTGGGTTGCATTTCTTTATGTTTATATCTATGTTTAGGTTAAAGGGTAAAAAGCATCACAAACATAAACATTTAGATCTGGCTGGCGGCAAAATGTCATAACTGATGCCTTTAGCTATACAGCCCACATCTAAAATCAATTTCAAAACAAAAATACAGAAACTAGTCACTTTTTTTCCTACAAAACATGAATTTTATCTTTTCCTTCCATCATTGTTGCTTTTTAATGGTTTAAATAGAATAAAAATATTGAATGCAACCTAAAGTGAGCTGGATTGCTTATTGGTTTTACAGATATTCTGAATTTTACTAGTATGAATAGCTTTCTTTTTTTTTTCTCAGGATGACCTGACATGCCCAAAAGATAAATGTTTAAACCAAGGCAGTTTAATATGACTGGAGATAGCTATCCATTAGCATTCCCAACAATTTCAGTGGCAGTTGCTTTACCGACACATTAAGGCCTGGAAATATATGTAACCTGGATGGTGCTGTCTTCTCTAAACTGACTGATTTTTGTGGTGCCATCAGCCAATCAGTGTTGGCATGACTTAATTTTCCAGTGACTAATTAGTCACATGGCATTTATGGCTCTGAACAACCTGGCAGCAAAACTGAGCACTCATGAGAAAAGATGGCAACAAGCAGGTTGTGTACTTCCTGCGAGTTCTGAACCAGCTGAGCAATTGCTTTTGAAATGAATGGGAACACTAACGGATAGCTTTCTATGGGCATTATAGACCCCATTGGTTTTAACCCGTGAACCGGAACTGAGATACCAAGAAACCATATCATCACTGTGTCCTTGAGTAGGACACTTAACCCCAGGCTGCTCTAGAGGGACCATCCATGTAATTAGTGCAAATAGTGTCTGCTAATTGACAAATTACCAAAATACTATTGGATCGTTTTCCCAAATCCAATCCATTACGCCAAAAGAGGAGCAGCTGGTGGCACATTAGCATCTAGAGCTGATTGGGTTTCTTGCATTAATGTGTAGCTCTCACATGGAAGACTGCAGTCATACTTGTTTTTATGGCAATTCGCAAGATCCGGGCTGCTAGTTTGGTGGAACCAGTTGGGATGGCAGCAGCTTATGGCTTATAATGGTCACTTACTTTAATTTATAACTAAAGGAACTAAAGTGTATTTCATAAGACTTTCCTTGCTTCATTTCAGTTATTGCCATTTCCCTTGTGAATGTGTCTGATTGTGGCACAGAGCTATATATGGCACTGTTCCAAAACCTAGTGAGTTGTAAACCTAGTGCCTTGCTGTGTACTACCTGAAAAGAAGAAGAAGAAAAAACAAAACAAAAAAAAAACAACAACTCAAAAGCAGCTGATTTGAAGTGCTCTGCATGCAGAAACTGGGTGCAAAATACAAATAGCGCTCCTCATGTGAAGCCCACAGGACACTTGACTCACAATTGTCTCTGATAAGTTTGATGTTTGCATGTTTCTAGGCTGACAACATGAGAATCTAATAACTAGAAAAAATATACAGCACATGATTTTCATTTATACCTTTATAATGAATTATCAGTATATTTAACATAATCAACATGTCCTACTTGAAGTCATGTTCACCTTTTACCAAATTCTGTTAGAGCAAAGACCACCCTTATGAGAGAAATAAAGGATAATGTAAATAATTAAACAATTTTAGAAATACACTATATTATGTATTCCTAAATATGTGTTCCTATACATGAGCAAATATGTGTTTAATATATTTATACATGTGCAGTAACATCTCATATCACATGTACATCTGTATGCTATGAAGTGTATTACTGAATATAAACTTACATTATGATATACTGTATAAGAAAATATACTGCCACATATTTTTCAGTATATGAAAGGCAGCAATTCCATATGTATTATTCAATATATTGTAACACATTAATAAAATATATCTGTGTATTTTGAATGTTTAATCACTTAATGTATTGATCATTGTCACCGTGCACACAGCAAGGATGAACGAGGAACACGGAGACGAGGATGTAAAGTCAAATAACAGTCTTTACTTCTAACAAGGCAGGGCAAGACAAGGTTGACACAGACAGGAACACCAGGGAGTAACGAGTAGACCAGACCAAATCAAACTGAAGAGACAGGACTATAAATACACAGGATAATCATAGATAATGAGACAAACGCAGCTGGACAAGAATGAACTAATAAATCGCACTAAATAAGGACAGGAAACAAACCAAATAAGGAAACATGAGGCGGGAACACATGACACACACGACAGAGGTCTGACATAACACCCCCCTCCCAGAAGGCGCGTCCCGCGCCGTAACAGTTCCACGGGGGAGGGAGGGTGGGCCCTCTGGAGGCCCCTCAGGACAGACATGGACAGAAACACAGGACGGGGACCTCCAGAGCGGAACAGACAGAACGGAGGCCATGGCAGAGCTGGGAGCTCTGGAGACCATGGCGGTGCAAGGGGCTCAGGAGGCCATGATGTTGCAGGGAGCTCAGGAGGCCATGGCAGGTGGTCTTTGTGGCCGTGACCTCGTCCCTTGGCCTGGCCACTCCAGCCGGAACCCTTCAACCCCCCCCCCCCCAAAAAAAAAAAAAATTCCATGGGGCAGCTACGGGGTATCAGGAGCCCTCCGGGGCTAAACAAACAGGGACAGGACAGCCCTCCGGGGCTAGACAAACAGGAACAGGACAGTCCTCTGCGGCTAGACACACAGGAACAAGACTGCCCACAGGACATAAGGAGGAAGCCCTCCTGGGCTAAGCTCGGAAGCTGAGGCTTCTTCTGGGCATGACATGACTTCAGGGGCCTTCACAGGGTCCCTCAGCAACCTCTTCCACTTCCGCGACAGGAGAGGCAACTCGAGGAGCCACCTGCCCTAGACGAGTCTCCATGGACATGACCGACAAGACAAGGTGATTAAAATGTTCCTGTGGGCAAGACAAGACTTAAAAACGGCACTCCTGGCCGTGACATGTGGACTGGATCCACGGGACCTGGGAATGGCACTCCTGGCCGAAATTAGGGAACTGGATCCTCCGGAACCGGAAACGGCACTCCTGGCTGTGTCAATGGAACTGGATCCTCGGGACTCGGGAACAACACTCCTGGCCGTGTCTAGGGAACTGGATCCTCTGGAACCAGAAACGGCACTCCTGGCCGTGTCTACGGAACAGGATCCACGGGAACTGGGAACTGAAGTGAGCTGCAGCCGGCGAGCTTGACGTCGTAGTGGCCGGCGGGCTTGACTTCAGAACGGCAGGTGGGCTGAGAGAGCCACAGCCGGCAGACTTGACATAGGAACGGCCAGCAGGCTTGAAGGAGCCGCAGCCGGCAGACATGACATCGGAACGGCCGGCGGGCATGAGACAGCAGCGGCCAGCGGGCTTGGGTGAGCCGCGGATGGCGAGCTTGCCCCATGAACTGCAGGCGGGCTTGGGTGAGCCGCGGACGGCGTGGTGAACGAGTGGCAGCCCGTGAACTTGACTTTGGAGCCGCGGATGGCGGCGGTGATTTCCCCACGAACGGGGGCTGACTTTTCCCCGCAAATGGTGGGCTTGAGGGAGCCACGGGACAAAACACAGGAACAAACAAAATAAAAACTTTAAAAAACGAACAAAACAAAAACGAGGTGAGTGGGCGCCGCTTACTGTTTTGGATCTGGTCTTCTGTCAAGGTGCACACAGCAAGGATGAACGAGGAACACGGAGACGAGGATGTAAACTCAAATAACAGTCTTTACTTCTAACAAGGCAGGGGAAGGCAAGGTTGACACAGGCAGGAACACCGGGGAGTAACGAGTAGACCAGACCAAATCAAACTGAACAGACAAGACTATAAATACACAAGATAATCATAGATAATGAGACAAACACAGCTGGACAAGAATTAACTAGTAATCACACTAAACAAGGACAGGAAACAAACCAAATATGGAAACATGAGGCGGGAACACATGACACACACGACAGAGGTCTGACAATCATTGAGTTCATACATAAGGAAATATATATTCTTTCTGTAAGGGAAGTATATCCATTTGAACTGAAATTGAATTTAAAACACTCAGCCACTTTTTACAGTGACTAAGCAGGTCAGATCATTGTAATTATTGTGAATTCTGTGCAATGGCAAATCTGACCTGTGATTGAGGTAGTTATCATTTTTAGTTTTTAGTTTTTTGTCTCATGCTAAAAGCACAGCAAAATCAGCATTTATTTGACTGAAATTCCATAAGCTTAAGTTGACTAGCTCTGTCAATGTAAACAATAACACAGATAATGATTATATGGTTGTCAAAGAATGGGATGCTACAATTTATACAATATTATAAAACTGGATATTGACTAAAACTCTTCAGTGCATTTTGACTTTAATAAGATTTCCCCCAAGATATAGGCAATAATGAACCTGGCATATCCTCCATGATTTCTATTGTTTCCAACAACAAAGCATTTGAATGTGACAAACTTCAAGCATTTGAATGTGACTAAAACTTCAAAATAGGGATGAAGGAATTTTTCAATACCATGTGAAGGCAACATCAGACAATGAGATTAAGAAACTAAACAAAAAACAGTCCTCTGGTATATCGAACTCATTTTGCCAATCAGTTTCATCCCGGCCCCTGTAAATTCAAGCAAAGGCTCTGGTTCATTACAATAGTTAAGTACTATAGTAAATTAGTTGGTCAAATAGTTCTGACTGAATAATCATTAGACAAGGACTGTAAAGTTAAAAACAAAACAAAAAAAGCTTATAATCCTTGTTCAAATATCAGCAATTCTTAAAATTGCTCTGTGTGTGTGTGTGTGTGTGGGCTTGTCAGACAGTGTCCTCATGTAGTGAGAAATAACACCTCTAGAAGTGATGAAACTCTCACCAGTGGAAAAGAGAAATACAGACAGACAGCAGTACAGGATCGATTAACCCTCTACTAATAGCTATTAATATTAATATTTTAACATTCTCTTTATGCAGCAGTAATGGTTTAATTTTTTACAGAGTCTATTTAAAATACTGTCATAAAATTTAAAGGAGGACCACACTTCATTTATTTGCTTTGGTGTGTTAATAAGCCTATCTGCAAACTCATGGTGTGCTGTTATATTACTAAAAAAAAACAAAAAACAAAAAAAACATGATCCTAACCTTTATCTCAATACTGAAATTTCAGATGACAGTGATTCATATTTCATTAAATAGCTTAGCTTAAAAGGGTCATTGGATGCCCATTTTGTTGATATGATTCTTTAGGGTCTTAATGAAAAGTCTATAACATAATTTCTCATTGGTAGTTTAAAAAACACCTTTTTTACCCTGTCAAAATCAGCTCTGTTTTCAGCGAGCTGTTTTTTAGTCCATGTTGCTTTAAATGCTAATGAGCTCTACTTGCCCCGCCCCTCTCTTTCATGGGGTGACGAGCAGACTGTAAACTTCAGCCGCAAAACTTGCTAACTAGCACAATATTAGGAAAGGCAATTTGCAAAGATTCATAAAAACACTTATACTCACTTCTTCTGTAGATGAAGCTGGATCACAAATGATTCGCGCGAACATAAACATTTAGGCAGATCGGGACTGGTGCATTCCCTTCAAAATGAAAGTAACATTAATCCTCTGCATCTTCAGCTGCTCAGATGTCAGGAGTAAATGACGACTGCTATATTCATAACTACATCCAACAACAAAACACCTCAATCGATTAATCGGAGACATTCTTGTCTTCCTTGCACCGGAGACGACACAATGGAGGACTGATGACAGCTCACTCTGGGCGGGTCTAAGGTAAGAAGGTCTTGTCAATCAACTATCGTGGGAGTGGCCTGTGCAGAACTATGTCATTCTGACAGGAATCTCAGAACAGCCTGATTTGAGAAAGGGGATTTTAAAATAGGGATTTAAAAAAAAAAAAAAAAACACTGGGTGGATTTTTATCATTATAGGATGGATGTGTACACACACTTCCAACACACATTTATGTTCAAACAACTTGTAAAGTGAATTTTTCATCCAATGACCCCTTTAACTATGTGATTTCAATATGTGATATGTGAATTTATGTGACCTCATAAAGGTCTGGTGTACTTGCTACTAAGCGGCACAAGCAAATCTCTGTATCTTAATATTTTATTCAGTCAAAACTATCAACATACTTTGGTTTTGATCAAAGGTAAGTCAATAAAACAACACAAGCAAAATAAATAAATAACAAAGCACTATTGTTTGTATAAGAGAATCTGCTAAAAGCCCTTAATGTAATGTAAATGTAAATGCATCTATTCCTTTATCCATTATCCTCTCTGCTTTTTCCAGAGTTCATGTCATAGAAAATTATTTTTTGGGGTTTTGTTTTTGCATTTAACTACCTACAGATTGCTTCAGATGAATAGACCACAGGTTCAGTGACTTTTGTAAGCACGGTATAATGAGACTGCTACTGTTTACAATCACTTAGGCCAGAAAAGTACTTTATGCAAGCACATGGATACAAATGCATGGCCAGCACTTTGCGAGTCTGGAATTGTGCATGCTTAACATGCATTTTGGCACTACTAGGAAGCACCAATTCTCAGTACTTGAGAGTGATAGAGTTACTACTATGTAAATGTCTGTTACCTAACTACCTAAGAAAGCATTTCCCAAAAGCAACAATTGACGTATGTTCCATCATTACCAGTAGAGTTCAGTGGAACTAACGACCATAGTTAGCCAACAGTGCTTTTGGGAAATGCACTCTGGAGTGTCACTGCCAAAGTATGATGCATCATAGTAGAAACTAGCTAGTCACGACTGTTCCTGAACATGGTTACATCTCCGTTGTTTGAACCACGTTGGTTCAATAATACAGGATGGTCCTTAATGACGTCACATAAAGGTTGTGGAGCAACAACTTCTGCTAATTCACTGATTTGATATTTCCAGTGCTGTAATGAATGGCATCTGATGGCTACTTGATTATTTTTTGCTCCTTGTAATTTTTTTATTTTTATTTTTTTAGATGTTTGACTCATAACAGGTTCCCTCTTACATCATATTTCTGGGTTTCGGCATTAATGCACATGCTTTCTCTTCAAAAATCGCATGTATTGAGGACATGCTTATATATATATATATATATATATATATATATGTGTGTGTGTGTGTGTGTGTGTGTATGTGTGTGTGAAATTAATATATATTTAATTTGAATTGAAGAAATAGATTGTACTGTATGTTAGCTTGCTTATTGTGTCCAACAGCAAGATTAAAGTCCATGACTTACTAACAAGAAAATATGCTTCTAACCACAAGTTGACAGCTCTAGTTCCAACCATGTAAGTTTGTGATGCTGTTTGCGAATGTTCATTTAAACTTCGGTTTCAGGAAACACTGAATGACTGAACTATACAACAGTGTTTTTGGGAAACCACCTGAATGTGAAAACTGAGAAAAGTAAGTCTATTCTAATACCTGCTATAGCACCCCTTGTGGCAGCCTTGAAAATGCTGCATTGCATTGAGAATTGAACTTTGACACATTTTTACTTCACAAAGCAACAAAATGTCTATTTGTTAATATACATATGCATGCAAAGTATGTTTGAAGCCTCATTCTAACAGCTCAAACAATGAGTGAAATCTTTGCACATCTGTGCAATATGATTTTTTTGTCCAATAATTGTTTGCTCTAGTTCTCCTGCAGCAGGTCAAGATGATGCCAACAAATTAGCATTTCAATCTCTCTTAAATGAAGATGTGCATTGCCTTTAAACTTACTTAATCTCTTATGTGTGGCAGGTTATCCTTCATTAGGTGACGACAGACGCCTCTAATTAGTGAGATTCAACACATAATTACCCATCACAACACGCCAAGCTTAAGCTGACTGCTTAAATATTCATATGCTGATACCAAGAAGAAGTGTAAAAACATGCGTAAACAACATCAAGATGCATGAACATAATCAACACATATCTAAATAAACAAAAACAGAAAGATACATAAACACAACTGTGATATATAAGTTAATATTGTGTTACACTTTGGACTCAATATTAGACTCTATTTTACTCAGTTTTGCAAACGAAAATAGTTCCGAACAAAGCTGCAGCAGAACTGTTGAGCATCTCAGAGCAACACACAGCAGTGTTTCCTTATTATATGAATCCAAGTTTTTGAATGAATTGAGCAAGTAAACGATTCAGTGACTCAGTCACAAAGACAGTTACTAAAACCGGATTCCAGAAATGTTGGGATGTTTTTTAAATTTGAATAAAATGAATAAAAGACTTTCAAATAACATGAGCCAATATTTTATTCACAATAGAACATAGAGAACATAACATATGTTTAAACTGAGAAATTTTACACTTTTATCCACTAAATGAACTCAAATTTCAAATTTGATGCCTGCTGCAGGTCTCAAAAAAGTTGGCACAGGGGCAACAAAAGGCTGAAAAAGCAAGAAATCTTGAAAAGATTCAGCTGCGAGAACATCTAGCGACTAATTAAGTTAATTGACATCAGGTCTGTAACATGATTAGCTATAAAAGGGATGTCTTAGAGAGGAAGAGTCTCTCAGAAGTAAAGATGGGCAGAGGCTCTCCAATCTGTGAAAGAGTGCGTAAAAAAAGATTGTGGAATACTTTAAAAACAATGTTCCTCAACGTCAAATTGCAAAGGCTTTGCAAATCTCATCATCTACAGTGCATAACATCATCAAAAGATTCAGAGAAACTGGAGAAATCTCTGCGCGTAAGGGACAAAGCCGAAGACCTTTGTTGGATGCCCATGGTCTTCGGGCCCTCAGACGACACTGCATCACTCATCGGCATGATTCTGTCATTGACATTGCTAAATGTGCCCAGGAATACTTCCAGAAACCACTGTCGATAAACACAATCCACCGTGCCATCTGCAGATGCCAACTAAAGCTCTGTCATGCAAAAAAGAAGCCATATGTGAACATGGTCCAAAGTGCCGTCGTGTACTGTGGGCCAAGGCTCATTTAAAATGGACTGTTTCAAAGTTGAAAGTGTTCTATGGTCAGACGAGTCCAAATTTGACATTTCTTGTTGGAAATTACACATGCTGTGTCCTTCCAGCGTGTTATCAGTGTTCAGTTCAAAAGTTCAGCATCTCTAATGGTATGAGGGTGCATAAGTGCATACACTATGGGCAGCTTGCATGTTTTGGAAGGCACTATGAATGCTGAAAGGTATATAAAGGTTTTAGAGCAGCATATGCTCTCCTCCAGACGACATCTATTTCAGGGAAGACCTTGTTTATTTTAGCAGGACAATGCAAAACCACATACTACAGCTATTACAACAGCATGGCTTCGTAGTAGAAGAATCCGGGTGCTGAATTGGCTTGCCTGCAGTCCAGATCTTTCACCTACAGAGAACATTTGGCGCATCATTAAACAAAAAATACGTCAAAGACGACCACAAACTCTTCAGCAGCTGGAAACATATATCAGGCAAGAATGAGACCAAATTCCAAGACCAAAACTCCAGAAACTCATAACCTTGATGCCTAGCCGTCTTCAAACTGTTTTGAAAAGAAGAGGAGATGCTACACCATGGTAAACATGCCCCTGTCCCAACTATTTTGAGACCTGTAGCAGGCACCAAATTTGAAATGAGCTCATTTTGTGCATAAAATTGTAAAATTTCTCAGTTTAAACATTTGTTATTTTATCTTTGTTATTTTATCTATGTTCTATTGTGAATAAAATATTGGCTCATGTGATTTGAAATTCTTTTAGTTTTCATTTTATTCAAATTAAAAAATATAATCGGAATTCGGGTTGTATATAGGTGGGTTCGACTTAGGCTGCAGCTGGATTGAAAATCAGTGTAAAGTAAAACTAAAAACATCTATGCTAACAAACACAAATGTATGCTTGATATGATGAGTGTCATTAATTGTGTCTGTTGCCAGGGGAAAGCAGAAGGTGAGAGACAGAGAGAGAGAGAGAGTGTGAAAGAGATCCGTGTGTAATTCCTTTCGATCTGCCCTTCTGTCCTTGCCTGGAGCTGAGACACCACTAGTATCCAGTAGCAACCGTCCAGCCGTCCTACGGGACCTGCATTTAGCCATCAATCACTGACCTTACTTCTGAACCCCATTTCCCATAATCCCTTGCCATGCAGAGCTGTCACTGCCCCCAGCTGCTACTGCTGTCACTATGATGACCCATGCCCTCTTCAAACCACACATCATGTGGAGTTAATTACTGACTGACGTGTCAGCAGGCAAACATTTAATGCATACACACAATATCTGACTGAAAAGTATACCAACTTTAATTTTCTTTCCCTGTCTGCATTTTTCTGTAAAAGTCAATATTTTTTTTTTTTTTGAGAGCAGTTCAGTCATTTTTGCAAAAAAACAAATTTGAAAAGAATTCTGCCTTATAAGTGATTCAGTGTATCTTTAAATGAATATTAAGTTAAGCTCTATTTGTCAGTAAAAACGTTTTTTTTTTTTTTTTTTTTAATTCAGTGATCTAACAGTTTAAGTCTAATGGGTGAGACATTTCACTGGAATAAATGTTAAAATACAAAAGTTTCTAAACTGTAGACAAGATTTAAAAATATGTGTTAACATAAAATCACATACTAACACTGTCAACTCCAGTAAATAATCCAATAACTTTCACACAATACTGACTTTCATTGCCATTTTTAAACTATATAAAACACATAACTGAATAAATGGACGTTATATTAATTTATGTTTAAAAACAAAGCGCTAAGTGATGCGAGAGACATTAAACTTGCACAACCAATGTGACAACAGTCAATTTTACAGTTTAGCTGCCATTATACAATTATATTTGAACATAGAATGTCATGATTCACTAATCATCATCATATATTCCAGAGTGCTGTGTAATAAGAAAAAAATATTAGACATTAAAATATGTATTAAAAGGCACAGTGATTAGCTTTTAGAACGTATTATACATACACGCTTCAATAAGTGTTAAATGAAATGGAGCTCGCAATGCTAATATACTGAGGACATATAAAAACAGGCTTCAGTTCACACTGGCACACACACACACACACACACACACTATAGTAGCAGAAGGACATGATGATCTTGATCACATCTAACTGCCAAATAATAAAGTGCTGACCATGCACTCAAGAGCAGAGAGCAAAGGTATGTATGTGTGTGTGTGGCTCGCGGCAAAGCAGGATGGACAGAATGTGGGAGGAAAGGCAGAGAGTCCTGCGGAGAGGTGTCAGGCCCGGACACAGGTGAGATCTGGCCCAGGTAGTGTTCTCATTTCCTCAGCCCTGTCTGCGGCCCACACCCCCATAGAGAGACATCCTGATACACAGCTGTTCACAGAGTGGTCTTCTGAAATCAGGCGAATTCCTCTTTCTGCGTTTGGATTTTTTAGTGTAATGGAAATTTATGTGCCATTTGATATTTAAACAGGCAAATTTGATTCGCACTTGCGATCAATAATTAAAAAACAGTGCCTTTAAACACAGATTTCACATCAAGTGCCACATGGTTTTTGATGGATAATGGTTGGTTGTCATTGTTTTTGTTTATCAGCTGGAAAAAAACAAATCTGAAAGTGATTCCAACAATATCTTTCCTCTGTGTCGTTATCTTCTTTATTATTTTAGAATGACTATTAAAACTTTATAGTTATGCTGATTAATAGTGTTTTAGATAACTAGGCTTTTAGACTTCAATTAACAATCAGAAAATTTTAAATGAGGATTAAATCTGAAAGAGATTCTCAGATTTCGTTTCCCACCATTTTGGTGGAAAAGTGGTCAATGCAAATGCAATGAAATCAAGAAAGGCAAAAAAGACACTGAACCTTTATTTGCTGGTGTCACTGTGTTTTTTTGGGAAAATGTTCATATTTTTATCAGATTTGTATTATCATATTTTGTAATATTTCTTTAGCTTTATTGTCTGATTTTTTTCTTTTTTTTTTGTCTTCAGACACTGTCTCCTCAAAGAAAGCACACTCATACTTTACTTCTGTCATACATATCTACAGAAGGAAATATGAAAAACCTCAAAGAGATCCAAAAAATGAGGCTTTAGTGATATTATTTCATATGGAGTTCATAAATGTGGATGAATTTAATCCAGTGAGCTTGTGTCACTCATAGGCCTGCACGGCTGAGATAAATTTATCATCATACACACCTCAAAAATCCATCCAATCACACACACAGACGCTCATGCCCGTCCAGGCCGGGGTCACCCTCTGGAGAGAAAAAACACTGTGTGAGAAAAAAAAGAGAGAGAATGAGAGAAGAAGAGATCTGTGTGGGTCACAAAGGCATTAAAGGACAACTAAATAATTCAGGGCACATTTTCCAGGCTGGTGGCGGAGTCCTGTGAGCACCGAATGAAGCTTTATATCAGTCAGCCCTGCGGCTTTGTGTATCGGAAACATCTGAAGGTGAAGAGCTCAAACCTGACTCCGAGCTCATCTGGAGACGAGAGCGAGAGTGCAGACAGGAGAGCAGACGCTTACCGCGGTGTTTAATGTGCTGAGTGGCACTCAGAGATCATCTAGAGCTCTCTGTGTCCCAGATAACTGCTCCACACACCATTTACATCCTCACGCTGGATTCTCTCACTCTCTCTCTCACATACACACTGTATGTCTCACCTCACCTAATCTCACATTCCTATTCACGCTCACACATAAACAGACCTGCATACCTATGATGAATGATCAGTCACCTGATTTATATAAAAAAAAAAAAAAAAAACAAGACTACAGTTATGTTTAGAATGGCATACTAAAAACTGCTATTTTTGTGGTATGCTGTTTGTATATTGTAGGTAATGCGATTTTTTTTTTATTGTTGTTGTTGTTTAAGTAAGTATAAAATTCCCTTATGATCAATTCTGTTTGCTCAAATTGTGCAGTATATTACAAAGCATACTGCATAGAGTGCTGTAACACACAATGCACTTGACTTGACCTTCAGTTTCCAGTGTGATGGATTAACTGGAAGAACTGTCTGCTACAAATTTAAACCTTCCTTCTTGACTGTCAAGATTTTTATTTATTTATTTTTTTTAACACAAAACTACATAAATGCATAAATACCATCTTTATTTCCAAGATAATAACTAGATACCACATGCACAGTGACAAGGTTATATGACAATAATGGACAATAACAGCAATAATGATGTATTACCACTAAAATCTCAGTAGAACTTAAGCTTCAGTTATAGTATTGTCCCATAGCAAACTGTGGTAGTAGCAATTTTTTTTCTATATATATTCTATTATATTATTAATCATTAAGATAACATTTCAGTATATTAATAAACCATAACATACCCTATTCACTATGGAACTTTGTTTATGCCATTGGAAAATAAATAAATAAACTCAATTGACTTTTTATCTTACAATGCCTTTTTCACAATTCAGACTTTTTTTTCATAATTGTGCGATATAAACTCAGAATTGCAAGATGTTAACTTGCAATTACGAGATATAATTCTCAATTCTGAAAAGTCAGAATTATGAGGTATAAATTTGCAATAGTGAGAAATAAAGTCAGAAGTGTGAGATAAAAAGTCACATTTACCTTTTTAAACTTTTTATTCCATGGCAGAATCAAAAAAACAGAATTGCTAGATGTAAACTCTGAATTGTGAGAACAAATAATTGCAATATGTGAACTCTCAGCTCTGAGAAGAAATGTCATATTGTGAGATATAAACTTGCAATTGTGAGAAATACAGTCATAATGTAAGATAAAAAGTCACACTACATTTTTTTTTTTCATGGTCTAATCGGGTTTCCATAATTCACGGTCTTTTCAATTTACAATAGCCTATTTGTAAAATGGTTTTATTGAAGAAAAAAATACTGAGTGTACATGTTACTTCTGAATTCAAAAGAGAAACACCTCATCTTCTGTGGTGCAAGGGGTTGTGGGTCATATTAGTATTAAAAAGCGTGCACTGATGCATAAATCAAAACTCCACTAGAAACAGCAGACCAGCAACACACTATTTTTAATGCACTGTTATTTAGGACACACTAATCTTATCCTATAAAGGACAGTATGATAATTAGGTTGCAGCCCATCCCTCAAACTAATCAAGCATGAGGAAACAAGTACAAACTCCCAAGAGTGCTAATGAAGATGAGCAGACTGCTCAACCAACTTCAGACGATTTAAACACATCTGGGCGTGAATGTTTGTGCGTTCTGTTTATTCATCTATCATTTCACGTTGTAAATTGCCCTCAAATATGCTAATGAGGCATATGTTTAATTGATAACTTTTTACTGTAGTAACTGTCGCAGTGCTGTATCACTGATGTATTAGCATCATAAAAGAATCATTATCCTTAAGCCCACACAGAAGTCACTAATTAGCATAGAACTCCTGAGCATCTGATCTACCAAAAATCCAATTTTTCTGTCTGGACTTTTATGCAGTGCCTGCTAGATCTGAGCAGTATAAATGTGAACAGATCGCCATCAGATAAATAACAGCTTAGAGCCGTGCAGAGGAGGAACACATCAGTTTAACCATGAGTACTTTGTAGAAACATAAACAGACAAGTGCCTTAGGTGAGGTTTTATAATTCAGCACTGTGGAGATGTGAATCACACTGAGTATGCAAGAGACACACAGGCCAAATGGACTGTTTGTGGGTAGGGAGTCAGAAAGACAGATAGACATTCCTATTCTTAGATAGATAGATAGATAGATAGATAGACAGACAGACAGTGATCTTTTCAGCTGCCACTGACATTCATTGCTGGATGAATATATATTGACCATGATATAGCTCTGTCAGCGCTCTGTGATGTTGGCTGTGTATACACTGACAGGAGGACTGTGTTACAGTACTGTGGCATTTCTCTCCGCAACAGTCGCCCAGAGTTACCAGAACAATATGCTCACGCACTACTGTATTCAGTAACCCGGAAAATCTGTCCCCAGCAGGACTGAATGAAACACAGGACGAGAATGAGACTGAAAGAGAGAGAGATTATTAGAAAGCAAACCCCTTTGGTCAATAAAACATAAAAAAAGAAAAAAGTATTGTTCAACATTCTGACAAACTACCTGATGACCAGTTTTTAAAAGAGAAAAAAAGTATTGACAGTGAGAACAGTTTGAACATGGATGGACGAGAATGAGACTGAAAGAGAGAGATATTATTAGAAAGCAAAACCCCTTTGGTCAATAAAACCCTTACAAAAAAAAGAGTATTGTTCAACATTCTGCCATGGCAAACTACCTGATGACCAGTTTTTAAAAGAGAAAAAAGTATTGACAGTGAGAACAGTTTGAGCATGGATGGGTGTTCACATTGGATGTACAAAGAGAGCTGCATAAAATAAAAATCATCATAGAAACAAAATCGCAGGCGATTTCAGAAAGACTCACATAGGTGGTCACCATGATATGTCTCCAGAACATTGTCTTGTTGTCCAACTTAACCATTTGAATTCACACCGCAGATAATGAAAATCTACTCAAATTGCAACACTTGGTTAACCAGCAATATTTTTTCATCTGTTTCACCATCACCACCAGAATGACCATACTGGTTGGCCAGCTACTTTTGTTTCTGAACTTGTGAGAGTTCTGCAGAATGATGGTTACCATCTAGACTTGTCTATATATTCCTCCATATACCAGAACCAAACCAGTACTGTCTAGTATAAACCAGAGTGGACCAACATGCAAATTAATGTTGAATAAAAAATGTTCTTAATCAAAATTAAGTATTAAGAAAAATACAGTATATAAACATAATTTAATCAAGATAAATTAGAAGGAAAATCTATGTAAGATGAGATGGCTCTATATAATATGTAGTCTATATAGTGTTTTATTTTTCAGAATGTCTTTTCTTTTCTTTTCTTTTCTTTTCTTGTTTAAGTATAAATATAAAACAAAACAAAACAAAGGACTAAGAAAAAGATACCTAATTCAAAATATATTCATGATATATATATATATATTCATGATATATATATATATATATATATATATATATATATATGCCAAGTTCTGCCATGTAACTCTAGATGACACAGGCTGATGGGTCGTTAACGCAAACTGATGATATTAAATGCATATGCATCCAATGAGCTTGCTGCTTTACATTTAAATGGCTGGTTACCATTCACTACAGCATTCAGAGTTCCTCTGAATCCCTCCACTTTTCCAACTAGATCTGCTAAGGGTAATTGTATATGATACTTGTGCCACAGCAGTATGTCTTAAATGCTCACAGGACCGTTCAGCGTATATATTATATGCAGCAATAATCTACAACAACAGCAATAACCAGCTGCAGCAGCAAATCAGCAGTGTAGCAGATCTATTCCACCAAGACCAAATACATTGTCATATCCATTAACATGTTAAAATCTTCAGCGAGTTGTCAAGATAGAAATACAGTTTTTGCTTCTTAAATAGATTTGTCTCTTTTTAAGGACTCATAATTTACTGGAGAGAAATTTTTTATATATATATATATATATATGTATGTGTGTGTTGCAGCGTGAACCTTTGCTAAGAAAGAAAGAAAGAAAGAAAAGACTTCTTAAAGTGAATAGAGAAGTTGGAGCATTTAATGGTACTTGTTGTTGAATGACAGCTTTGGTTTCCTTCTGCTTGTCACAGGAGGCTTTATGTTTGGAGAGGGTAATTAGCAGCAGAAGAAGGTCAGAGACTGTACCACACCAGCGAGACAGCGAGGGAGAGAAAGAAAGAGAGCTAAGAGCTTGTTATCACAGGAGGGTTTAATAGGCCTCTTCTAGAAGCAGGTCAGATGTCGGAACATCACACGTGTGATAAAACGAGTATACTTGTCTTATACAGCTGACAAGTCTTTGTCTCTGAATTTAAACTGACACTGTGGCATTACTGACCTCCCACAAAACAAATACCTGCCCCAGGGAGGCATGAACCCCCACAGACCTGAGCCTTCTGCTCCTTGAGGTTTTCCACCAGACAAACAATTCACCTGAGAGCTCGTCAGGCTGGCACAGGGTAATTAGATAATGATCACATACTCAGACACAGCGCAGCAGAGCTCTCTTATACTGGCGGTATGCAAATGTACTACGCCTTAAAGGAATAGTTCACCCAAAAATCAATTGGCTATTCAAACTTGTCATGTCAAGATGCGATGGGTCCAGGTTTGATGTTTATATCACCACAGTATTTAAATTGAACTACTACAAAACTGTAGCTGGAGAACCTATTATGAGCTTAAAATTTATGCACTTATGGGTCTGCTCCTGCTGTATGATCCAAGGGGCTTGATGTCTTGGTGGTCAGCTTTAACTGTATGCACAGTGGGATCTAGGGGCCTAGGGGTAAGCTTGCTCTATTTGTGCTGCCAAGACCAAGAGTCCTTGTGGTAAGCTTGTTCTGAATGTCCAGAAGGGCCCTGGGGTCCTCGTGATCAGTTTGAACTATATGCACAGAGGGGCACAGGACCCCAAGGGTTTAGTCTGTCCTGTTTGTACTGAGAAGCCTAAGGGGCCTAGTGGTGAGCTTGCTCTATTTGTGCTGCAGAGATTGAGTCCTCAGCTTATGCTGAATGTGCAGAAGGGCCCAGGACCCCTAGTGGTCAGCTTGAACTGCATGCACAAAGGGGCCCCAGATGTATTAGATGTACTCAGGAATCTACTGGTGTGTTTACTCTATTTTGTGCTACAGAGATCGAGAGTGGTCAGCTTGAACTACAGTATATGCAATGAAGGGTCCAGGGGCCCTAGTGATCAGGTTGAACTATATGCATAGAGGAGCCAAGTGGGTCTAGTCTGCACTGTATGCACCGAGGTGCCTGATGGTGTGCTGCCTCTATTTGTGCTAAAAGAGATCAAGAGTCCTAGTGGTTAGCTTAAACCTTGCACAGAGGGGTCCAGGGGTCCTAGTGGTCAGGTTGAACTGCATGCACAGTGGTTCCTGTGGGGCCAGCATGTTCCGCTTGTACTGTGGAAATTAGGAGTCCTAGTAGTAGTAGTAGTAGTTGTGGTGAGTTTGTATTGCATTTGTTGAGAGGTCTGGTGGCTCTAGTAGTCAGCTTGTGCTGCTAACTCCAAGGGGTCAGTTTCCTTTAGAAGGCTTTGGGGGCCCCTGACAGTATGAGACCCCTGAGGCACTTATCCCAATAGCCCTGTACATATGTCAGTCCTGGTTTTTATGTATTTCATAACCATAGTCCATGAGTCATATAGAGTACTTTTATAAGGATTTTCAGTGCTTTCATGAGTTTTGGAGCTTGACTGTCTGTAGTCACTACATGCTTTCAATATATGGAAAAAAGCCACTTGAAATACTCTGCCCCACATCTCCTTTGGGGTTCCAGAGCAGAGAGAAATTCACACAGGTTTGGCACTACATGAGGGTGAGTAAATCTTTCATTTTTAGGTGAAATGTTTCATTAAAAGTTCCTCTCCAAAAGTTTTCCAAAAATAAAACGAGATCAAAAATTGCTTTAGGGTTATTGTACCGGTTCCCCCGATCATGTGCACTCTCCTGCCTAACATGAATTTTCCACCATTTCTGAATCTATTAGTATTCCTCCCTCTCTATAGAAAGAGAAATTAGCATTTTGTATCTATAAACTGGAAGAGCTCTCACACACGCTCACACAGTGGTTTTCCCACACAGTGAAGTTTAGAGATTGGCTCTAGGGAGAGTGGTGAAGCCATGAAGCAACACAGTGGATCGATAGGTCTTTCCATGGCAGGGTTTTGAAATCGATGTCCATGGGAAATTAAGCTGTAGTCTTTGAATAAATTGAAGACACTTAAGCAACAAACAACAGAAGGCAAAACAAAACAAAAAAAACCCTCCACAGAGCGAATGAAACTAAAACAGGAATCAGAGATATCTGTGTATGATCTCCTAAAGAATATTTCAGTATCCGTGAATTCTCTGTGGTTTTCTCTGTGAATCATAAGTAGTTTAAGAACAAGGAACGAGGGGCTCAGAAATTCTTTGTTTTTGTGAGTGTGTTTTGTTAAGGATAGCAACAGCAGGTAGCTGGACTGATATTTCTGAGTCTGTGCTGATGAAACATTCCTGGCTGGTGTTTCACAGTGGTCCTGTTTACACCTGGTTTTAACATCTGTCTTGGGCAATCTGATCACAGGTGGTCAACTGAGACAAAATCGCTCACACTTGGAACAAACATGGATTTCAAATGCTTCTCTTCTGTGAAAATATGAGATAAATATTGATTGATTGGTTGATTGATTGATTTAGGGCTAAAATGACACATTGACTTTGATGGTCAATGTGGTATAACCAATATAGTCCATATGATATAACCAACATGGAGGACCAACATTTATTTATTTGTTTGTTTATTTATTTATTTAATCAAAAGTGGAACTCCTTCCAAAATCTTTTTGGAAAATTTTGATTAGGATATGTACACGTGTATGGAAAATATTTGAGTAGTCTTTACCTGGTGATTACACAAACATCCTGCTGCAAAGCAGCCACAATAAAATGCTAATGCAAGTATACTTGAATTACATATTGTAATCAACTTTAAATTTTCAGATATGCCTATACCTGTGAACACAGTCACAATTTGTTTCCTGCTTCTCCTTAATCTCACTCTTATTCATAGTCATAGGGCACCTTGCACACAGCTCTTAATTAATACATAACAGAGACAATTACCATAAGCAATCATTACTCTGGTCATTGTATATATTTTTACACATTAATCAATAATTAATGTCAGTTCTGGCATTTCAAATCACTGCGCTGAAGAGACCCAAAATAGGAGATGATATTCAGCACTGACGTCTGAGTTTAGAGAAATCCCATTTGCCAGCTTCAATGAATGACAGCTTGGGTGACGTCATCGTTTCTATCCGACAGTCATAATCCATTAATGCATTACCCATCATGCTCTTCTCCAGGGAGAGAGAAAAGCAATTGATTTCCAATAATTGGCCTTCTTTTTTATTCATGTCATTCTAGATTTTAGACCGTATCTATTATATGCATATAACGATAATCTGATGAATGGACATGTTTGTTGTTATTCCTGTAAGTCTGAGGCAGTCAATAAATTAAAGAATTCCCAGTTTACCTTTCATGACTGTTGGCGTCAAACGGAAAACAAGACAATGTGAATGTTAGCACCCAGAATACACTCACACACACACTGCATCCCTATGTTCCCTGGGGACTGTATTTGATTGAGCTGTGTGGAGGAGTGTAACACTGCTGGGTTATGGGCGGACTCTAACTTCCTGTTTGCCAGCAGATACATTCTGAATAATCAACCATAATGGATCGTATACTCCGCAAAGAGACGGCACACACACTCTGTCCTTTGCTCGTAATACCCAACTGACCCCCATCAGTAAGATGACATTTAGTGGGACGGAATAGCATTACTTTAAGGTCAAGAGGGGACGTCCACCTGCACACAAACTGTGCACTCCAAATGGTGAGAATATGAAATGTTCTGTATCGATTCCAGCTCGACCTCATCTCTGACATACTCATTACCTCTCTGTTTGTCTCT
>JAFVLL020009822.1:0-28621 GCA_021397915.2 Tor tambroides | reverse complement strand
GTCTTTGTACGTCCAATTAGGGCGGAGTCTCCTAAGAGCAAGAGAGAGGAAAAAAAAGAGAGAGAAAAAAAAGAAAGAGCGCTACGTCTCCAGACGTAACACATTCATTCATTCCCAAACTTTATAATTTTCATTCTTCTGCAGAACAGAAAATACGATTTTTTTGAAGAATGTTGATGATCAAAGAGTTTTGGTAACCGTTGACTTCTATTGTCTGGACAAAAACACTGAGAAATCTTCAAATATCTTTTATTATGTTCCACAGAAGAAAAAACAAGTCCTGCAGGTTTGTAATGACGTGAGATAATTTTTAAAAAATTTAATTTTAGGGTGTACAATCACTTTAAGGAAAGAAGTCCCATCAAATGCCTCAAACTCTACCTGATCTCATGACAAAAACGTACCTCTGGAAACTTTTTTCGCAAGACGCGAAATATGTACCAATAAGTACATATCACTGCAGTTTCCAACAGAAATGAACACTAGAGGTGGTAAAACACTGAGCACTTGTAATCATTTTCATACACAATTATGATTACAGCTCCATATGTTTCGCTTTCCGGGTGTAACAAGCTTGCTCGGCAGCTCAGCCAGCACGGAAATGGACTTAGGATGCAGAATCCTTGGGTACGAATTCCATCAAAAACATGACTCAAAAAAGAGCTGAAAGATGAGAGATTGAAAAACAAGCTAAAACGGCATGCTTGCGATAGCGTTTTTATGTCACATTCCCTTTTGTTCATACTATCGGGTGGGTTTAGGTGTAGTTCAGATGGTACGTTTTTTTAAAACATCACAGAGCATTACAGTTATAGTGCTACTCAATGGACATTTCAAGTCACAACTGTGGTGACACCTACAAAACCATTGTCACATAAAACGTACCAAATGTACGTTCATCTGTTCCGTGGAAAAAAAATGAACACTCTTTTAGTGCCACTCAGTGGACATTTCACATCGAATATGTCACGAAACGTACATGGCGTACGTATTTCGCGTCTTGCGAAAAAGTTCCCACAGGTACGTTTTTGTCATGAGATCAGGTTGATCAAACTAATATAAACCTAAATTCTGCTTTAAAATATGCTTCTATAGTTTCTCAGGCAGCCTCTGTTTTGATATTGCTAAATTATATATACAGTATAATATGGGTTAAAAGTAACATTTCTGGTTCAGTTATGGGTTAGTGGGAATACCTAAGAAGAAAAAAGTTAGGAAACACTGTAGTTATGTACATAAATGAAAAGTGAACGTTAACGTCCATGAGACAATATTACGTTTGTTTTTGTGTGTGATTTATGCTGTCAATATTCTGAGATATTTAAAACAGAATGCTTCTGAACGCTCTGTCTCAGATTAGCAGCTATTAGAGCTATACGGATGCCTTGGCAACAAGCCTTGAGTGAAGCTGCCAGGCTTTATACAAAGACATGTGCACACATGCACACATCTACGAATGCACATGCTTTCTCTTTCCACATCATATACTGACAGATGCTCGAGGCTCATAGCCGTTTCGGAGGCTACATCAACACCCTACCTACTGGGAATCCATGAATCTTTCCAGAGATGCTGGACACACAGAAAAAAGATGGAGCGTTGTGGCTAAAAGGAGAGCGAGACGGAAGTAGTACAGCACGGAGAGCAGTGTTAAGTCTAGATTTATCCGTCATGTCCTGGAGCAGTTGGCAGAGCCAATCCTACCCGCCGGGCATTGGACAGATTGGTCCACATGTGTACATACGCTTCCCTTCTGGAAGCTGGTATGGAGGGAAGAGAAGGAGGTGGGCATATGAGGCGGACCAGCACACACTATTGGCACTTCTAAATTGAATTTCTCTGGCAAGCATCTCACATATGTGAACTGTACCGCACTCAACCAAGCACTGCAATTTCACATCAGTTTCGGCTCGAAAGATGTATATCAAACCCAAATGGGATGACAAGATGGCTGCACCGCTTTTCGTGCAGGTGTCATTAAACCAAGCGTGGTTCTAGCAGTATGCTGGTCCTATTCGTGTGCCAGTGCTCAAGGTAGACTGGCTAATGAGAGCTTATGTAACATTTCAACACTTCGCTGATTATTTTACACACTGCCAACACTCTCCAAGACGTATTTGAGGAAGTTTTGGCACATGGATGGAAGGTGATATGCTTCTGGGTTTTAAAAACTACTCCAACGCTAATTATTCAGTGATTTGGGCAATAACACATCACACAATTAATTTCATGGAGAGTTCTGGCTTAAATATCAGTTTCCAAGACTGCATGGGGGTTCTATATATCTATCTATCTATATATCGTTCTATCTATTGTTCTATCGTTCTATCTATCTATATATCGTTCTATCATCTGTCTGTCTATATATCTATATATCTGTCTGTCTGTCTGTCTGTCATCTGTTTGTCTGTTTTTTTTTGGTCTATCTATTGTTCTGTCTATTGCTTGTTCTTTCATTTTCTGTTGTTCTTTCTGTTTTTCTTTTGTTAGTTCTATCTATCATTAAATTGTTCTATCTATTGTTCTGCATATTGTGGTATGGTTCTCTCTCTGTCAGTGCATTTCAGTATTTTAGTGACTAAAAGTCAAACAGAGGTCAATTTTTCTACATAAATATATCTATAGACGTCAGGGAATGCACAGTCCATAAAGCCCTTTTGAAGCTGTGTAGTGGGAATCTGTGGCTTATATCTGAACACTTGTTTTTAATGGAGCAAAGACAGATCAATGTTCACTGGACAAAAGGCTCTAAACATTATTGGACATTGGGCTTTCAGTCAATGTATTTTTTGTCCCACCTGGAAGCTTGGCTTCTCTGTATAATGATCGGGAAAGCTTTCAAATAGACAGGACTTTGCAACAAATGGTCTATAATGAAACGCCAGTGTATGTGACTGACAGCATTTCAAATGTGAAAGCACTGCTGTCGAAATCAGAGTGCTCATGCAGCCTCAAAGATACAGATCCAGTTATTGCAATCTGTCACAACAGATTTAGTTTTGCTTTAGTAATCTGGTATTTTGCATGTTAGGTTTTTTTAAGCATTGAAGTTTTGAGCTTGATCAACTATTTAGCCAAGTAATTTCGCTATTTAGTGCATGGGCATCATTTTGTATGAAAAAAGTAGTAAAGAGAGGTCGTGATGTGACAAAATGGCAAGATTTAGTGCTACAGTGCTACAGCCGTGACATCAACATCAGGGAAGATTAATTCACCATGGGTTCTCTTGAGATTTTCTGACGGGTTTTTTATAATGAGTTTTTTCAGTTTATGAGTAAAACAAGGTCTGTGGCAAATGTAAATTGAAAATGCTTTGCCCTACATTTTAAATGACACATACCTATACTAAAAACTAGTGCTGTCAAAATTAACACGTTAACGCATGCAATTAATTTTTTTTCAGTTTAACGCGTTAAATATATTTAATGCAATTAACACAGGGGCAGAGCTAGGGTTGACAACCCCACTCACAACTGATGCTTCTGTCTCTTTTTTTCTTGAAAGCATTGCTGGTATTTAGACATAGAATGTCTTTACGCCCACATCAAACTGGAGATGTTTCAGACGTGCTCTCCAACTTCGTATCAGCAGCAGGCACTAGTCAAACGAGTACGGAAACGGTACAGGTGACAAGGGAGCTTCTGTTGAACAGCAGTGAACTGCGGTCAGATGAGATGTTGTCAGGTCATATGTCAGTCGTTTTACTGTGCTCATAGCACTTCAATTGCACACACAAATGCAGCAGTGCGCACTGTTGCCTATATCATTTCATATTAAAACAAAAGAAACTACAAGCGTGCAATGTCGTAGTTATGCAATCAGTTAAGTCATGAAGTTACCAAAAAGGCAATTAAAGCTGCCTTAAAACTGTGCATGCATGTAAGTATTTGTAATATATGAGTCACATTTAAGAACATGCCTCTGAAATGTAGTGGTTTTCAAAACTGTCCAGAAGCAGACCAGCACTGTCTCCCTCATCTTACATACCGATTCAATCGTCAGCTCATTAGAGACTTTAAGACCTGAAGTGGGTCAGAAAAGGTAAAGAGTGAGAAAATACAATGTGTGTCAAATTTGCATCATGTTCAGCAGCCAAAATAACCTAATAACCCAGCTGCTGTTGTCTGTTAATCAAAGAACAAAAAAAGAGGAAATCAATAACTTTCATAGCTTTAAGGATTTAACTATATTTAATTTAGAATTTAGTGTTTGATAACTTTATTACATTTCTGTCTATTTCCTACTTGCTGAAGGGCAGAGGTAGCTAAATATGACATTTATTATAATAGGTTTATGTGAAGATTGTTTTAAGTTCACTTAAAGGGGACCTATTATGCCAAAATCACTTTTATAAGGTGTTTGAACACAGTTGTGTGGCTGCAGTGTGTGAAAACATCGAGCCTATAATGGTAAAAATCCACACACTCATTTATTTATAATCTAATAAAATCATAAACAGTCTCGAGCTGTTTCAGATTCTCCCTCTCTGCACGTCACTGAGGGGAACAAGTCCCGCCCATTAGTGACGCTGCCCTATAAGCAGAGACACAGCCCTGAGTGAGAAGCTGCGGTCCGCCTCCGCCATTAACGTTACTGATCACTGTAGCTGCTGGAGATATACGTCAGCGCCAAAGAGGCTTTTCAAGTGTTGTGTTTTGGGATGCACTAACGAACATAGGAGTCTCCATAATCTCCCCTCATCTGAGCAGCTGAGGACACTGTGGTTAAGCTTCATTGTCTAAGGAAATGTCCCTGAAAAAAATCGGTAAAGTCCCCAATATGTGTAGGGATCAATACCAACGCTTCGTGCGCGAACGTCAGCTCCAGACAAAGTAAGTTTCACGCGTTTGTTTTCTAAATTGCCTTTTTGAAAGAGCTTCTTGGCACTCTGTAAGGCTAATGATGCTAAAGCTACCATTGTCTCTGTGTGTTTTCACTGGTGCTGTCTTCATGAATGATCGTGAATAGGAATGTGGTAGTTAAAAGTTGCAGATGCAAGTAATGTGAGTCGATCGCTTGAGTTTGTTGAGCTCATAATCAGGAGTGGGTCTTATAAAGTTTGTGATAGCATGCCATGCACCATGAGACCAGCTATGTTGTTATTTTTATCGCGCTGTGCTCCCTGTCTGTGCAATTCATAAACGCAAATTTATTATGCACAGTACAATCAGATGACTGACTTTGAAACGGAGTATGTTTTCTGTAAAGATAACAGGCTTGTACTAATCATGGAATGCTTATTTGCCAAGGCTAGCACTGCTAATGCCGGAGCGTGAGCTCTTGAAGCTCCGCCCTCTTCTCCGGGAGCAACAGCTCACTCGCATTTAAAGCAACACACTCAAAATCAGAGCGTTTTGGCTCACACCCTAAAAATGGCAATTTTAGCAAGCTATAAAAAATTATCTGTCGGGTATTTTGAGCTAAAACTTCATATACACACTCTGGGGACATCAGAGACTTATTTTACATCTTGTAAAAAGGAGCATAATAGGTCCCCTTTAAATTAGAAGCTGTTATTTTTTTAAAGTCTAATAAATGTTAAAATTGGATGGCTATAGTCAATGGTTAAATATTAGGGTGGAAAAAACTATTTCCTAGAGACATCAGTAGTATCGGTATCAGTGATACTCACCTTCAGTCATAAAAAAAGATGCCATTAAATAAATATTAAAAATATACTGTCTTTATGTTGTTTCTACATTAATTTGAAGATTGAATGTGAAATTATTGCAATTCAAAAGTATATTTAAAAACTTTAATGATAGGAGGGATCAATCATGTTTTTTTTTAATATTTCAGAAAAAAATGTGCAAATAATTGGTTCATTTTTTCAATTGACAGCACTACTAAAAACCATCATTTTGAAGCAGTTATGTTTAATTTTAAAATTGTATGTTTGTAATTAGTAACTACATAAGAACATTGGGGGTGTGAGTGTGTGCAGTTTGTTTTAGGGCAAGGTGTCCAAGTATCGTAAACTTATGTATACTACAGACCTTATTTTGCCCATGAATTGAAAAACCTCATTATAAAAACAAATAGGAAAATCTCAAGTGAATCCATTAGTTTTGCATGTTTTAATGTCATAGTTGCAGCACTCTATTAATTAGTTAATTAGTAGGATTTAGATCTAGTGTATGTGATAATATGGTTATTTATTTCATTTTTGCTGGTTTCAATGTCAAATCAGAAATGTAAACACTAAAATTGAATATTAAAAATATCCAAAAATCATTTCATCTGCATATTAACTGCCTGTTTTTCTACAAAACAAGTTCTAATTAACTCACTACACAATAATTTAAGGGAGCGTTCATACTTGATAGCTAATTCAAGTACTCAAATGAGCTTAATTTGATAACTCCATCCATCTTGGGCTTTGGAAAACAATGGATGAAACCAAGCATGATTTTTTGGTCCAGTAATATTTTTGCTTTAAGTGTGAGAGTTTTATTTTATTTTATTTTATTTTTTATTTATAAAATTATATGTATACATTTTTACATTTATCTTATATAAAATTGCAGCTGTACACCAGTAGATGTATAGCTTGGAAACTGTTCACATTTTCCTTTTAGGTTTCTCTGGAACGGATAGCAAAATGTGTGACAGATTAGAAAAGGAATAGATTGGAACATGTGCTGCAGAGAACATTGCTTGTCGTTTTCTGCCACCGATACCAACCGCAACAACCGCCCAACAAAACAAAATAACAAATTCATCTCATTACAGCACACACACAAACAAAATAAACTCCTGCTAGAGAACTGGAAATGTTTCCTCTGTTTTCGAAGGTAATAGACACATTCCTAGCGTGAGCTGCTTAATAAAATAGTGGGCATATATCCCACCTGTCCCCATCATATATATATATATGTTGCCTTTTGTTTATTAGCAGCTAGAGATGCAGCTTTTGGAAGCAGTGGCTTGTACTTTTCTCCTAATGCTGTCTGAAGTAGTTAGCCCACTTAGCATATGAAGATGTGGCGCATTAAGAAGGTCTCCTCAGCCTCGGCGTATTCCTCAGTTTCAGCAGGCCTGACGTTCCCCATGGCTCTCCCTATCTGATCTGGCATGTTCTCTGCCATAAGCTCCACCAGTCATCTCCATAAAGAGACCCCATTAAACACGGCCACACTGTACAGCGCTCAGCTTAGCATCCTCCGACTGGCATTCTCACCCACGCGTTTCCTCTCTCTCTTCACTAAACAAGTGATGAAAAGACTGTTTAGACTAGTAAATATTTCCTAGAGAATGTGCTTTAATTCAGGACACCCTGCGTTTATCTTTATATGAAACCGGGTAATGAGCGATATCAAGCAAGCTAATAAGGAAACCGTGGGCAGATGGTGTCCTCCGTTGGCTTGTGCTAGATACGATGGTTTGGCTAAATGGACGATATAATTCAGCCTGTTCTGGGATGAAGATGTTGTAGAGAATAGGACGGACAGAATTATGATGGGAGTCTAAAATGGGCTCTGACCAAGGACACGGTTTTCTGTTGTGAGCTTCAGAGATGATGTGGCATGATCTCATTGACTTTGCCTCGCTCCGAACGCTAGATAGTGTAGCCGCTGGGTCTCAGGGGGCAAGCTGAGCGGAAATGCCCTTCAGGATGCATGAGAAAGGAAGCTGGTTGGTTTGGGCACCCCGCCAGCCTGTGTGCCCTTAGGGCAGCGATGCAGTGAAAGCATGTTTGCAGTCACACACACACACATTTACACACTGTTGATAGGCTGCACTATATATTGAAATAAAATCAATATCTTGATATTGTCCAAATGTGCAGGCTTTGATTTAATTAAATGAATAAATGCTTTACTGGTTTCAAGCATTACATTTATATGTATAGTTCATGATACAGCGTTTCAACGCACATATTTTTATTTGCTGGAAACATGTCAAAATAAAAGCTAAATGGTTTAAAAAGTAAATAGTAGTATTGTAATTTTACAGTAAATGATTATAATAAAATTATTTGTATTATTCCGTTTTTTAATTTTACAGTATTATTGATATATATTTATTGTTTTGTTTAATATTTTTATTTCACAGTGTCAATCTCAATATTATCAAATTAGATTTAGAATTTTATACATAATCATAATTTTCATACATAATTTTCTATGCAGATGCACTCAACAAAATCAACCCAATAACTCTAAAATGATTCATTCTGAGATGTGTTTGGATGTGTTTAAATGAGCCTCACTCTGAAAATGTTTTAAAACTGAGGAAATTAAGACATAAATATTAGAATTCTGCCGTAAAATTAGATTATATTTATGACTTATTTTTATAGTAATTATTTTACAGTATTGTTAAAATATATTTCTAATTGTTTATTTTTTCACAGTATCACAATAAATATTATTGTAATTGTACAGTAAAATAAAAATATTGTTCAGTTTTTATTTGACAGTATCATTACAATGTATTTCTTATTTTGTTTAATATTTTTTTATTTCACAATAATCACAATAAGCTCAATAAAAGCTTGATGGTTTACCATTTGAAAATGAAGAAATTAAGACATTATTTTATTTTTACAGTAAAATAAATTTCTTTTTTACTTGATTTTACTTTATAACTTGATTACTACTGATTTTTTTTATTTATTTTGGATTTATTTTACACTATTATTACAATATATTTCTTATTTTGTTTATTTTTTATTATTTTTATTTTCACAGTATCGCAATAATGTTAGTATTATAATCAGTAATCATAAAAAATTAATGGAAGTTATTATTATTTTATAGTCGTATTGAATTGGTCAAAAACAGTGGGAACGTGGCTTATGAAAAGTCAAGTAATAAGCAAATTGTTCAAGTTTTTAAAAATATTGCATGCCTACCAACATTTCACACTGAAAAAAATGAAATGTTCAGCATTTTTTTCTTTCAGACCTCAAAAAAAAAAATCACCCCACTAACTCTAGAATAATTAATTCTTTCTAAATATAGCTATTTATGTAATCTGGTGAAAATTACTGTATTTTTTTCCATATTAATAATATATATTGCAGAAAAACAAAATATGTAATTTTTTTCCTAGTATAGTGCAGCCCTACCATTTATGCAGGTTTTCTAAAATCACCCACATATTTTTCTGCGAAAACACACACACACACACACACACACACACACACTTCCAGCCCATTTGCCCAGCAGGTCTCAGCCCTGCATCTTTATCCCTGAGCTTGCGAGAGGCAATTGTCAATTGTCTTTATTTCCCCCATCGATAGCATCGCGGGCTATTAATTAGCCTGAGCTCTGTGGAGCCTAATAGCAGTCAGAAGCCAGCTGTCGGAGCTGCGCTGCTGTTTATTTGTTTGTCCCTCTTGCTGCGGGGGTTGGTCTGTTCACGCCAGCGCAGGCCACTCTTGACGATTTAGTAATTAAGTTTGGTAACAGAAGTAGTAAATCAAGGCCTGAGATTATACCACCTGCAGTGGAGGCCTGGCAGCAAGGAGGAGTACCTCCTCTTCCCTGAAGGAGAGGCTTCAACTGTTGGATTTTCTCCTGCTGCGTACAGGCCGAGTCTCCCACCTCGCATTTGTCCCGCTCTGATTCTCCCCCTCGGTGGCAGAGCTCATCCTCTGAGTAGTTTAGACAGCGCCAGGTGCTGGTCTTATCTCACGCTCGCTTCATACACATCAGCTTTGGGGAAGCTCATTTGAAAATGTAACATTGTAAGCTACAGGCCAGCAACAAAACTTTTTATTTGAGGAAGTATTTGAGGAATTTATATATTACTCAAAAATATACAAATTAAAAGGCATGTGTATAGACTACTATACTAATAAAAATGAAAATGAAAAAAATTTGTATTATATTATATATAATAATTTTAAAAGATAATATACTATATATAATAATATACTATACATACACTACCATTCAAATATGTGTATAAAATAACTTAAAATATTTAAATATTTAAAATAACTTCTCTATTGTAATATATTTTAAAATGTAATTTATTCGTGTGGAGCAAAGCTGAATTTTCAGCATCATCACTCCAGTCTTCAGTGTCACATGATCTTTCAGAAATCATTCTCATTTGCTGATTTGTTATTTAAGAAACATTTCTTATTATTAATGTTGAAAACAGTTGTGCTGTGTAATATTTTTGTGGAAACTATGCTATGTTTTTTTCTAGGACTCCAGGAAGTTCAGAAAATACATTTATTTGACATATTTATAAACATCTTTACTGTCACTTTTGATCAATTTAATTTATAATATGTGTAATTTAATTTAATGTGCTTAATAAAATATTTTTAGTTTACTTTGTTTTAATTTCTTGAAAAAAATTTTACTGACCCCAAACTTTACTATGATATATATAAAGTCTTCATTTAAATGAATGAATCAAACATTTGAACGAGTTGATTCACTTTATTACATTTTGACAAAAGATATCAGTGTATCTCAATTTTTGTCACATATTTAACTTAAAAAAGATAATGGGCAAAACTTACATTTTTAAACTGAAATGGTTTGTAAAGCTGTATTGCCATACAAAGTGGTTGTGATAATTGTACAGTTGTATTGCCATACAAAGTGATTGTGATAATTGTACAGTTGTATTGCCATACAAAGTTACTGTGATAATTGTAAAGTTGTATTGCCATACAAAGTTACTGTGATAATTGTACAGTTGTATTGCCATACAAAGTGATTGTGATAATTGTAAAGTTGTATTGCCATACAAAGTTACTGTGATAATTGTAAAGCTGTATTGCCATAACAAGTGATATACATCAACATAGAATTTTGTCATGCTATACTGCTATTGTTGGAAAAGTTACAGGACAAGCAACATTTTTAAGCAACCAGGCACTGTCGTGTTCCTAAAAATGTAGCTGGTAGCGTCGCTAATTTTAGTTTAATTTCTCCCCAACACTGATACACTCACAGCAGGTTGTTTTAATACACACACAGCTATTTGAATTTGATTATGTTTGCCTGGCTCTGTTGGCTTGCTCTTTCTTTCAACTGAATTTGTTTACTTGTCCTCTCAGCGCGAGACCTCATTTATTAGGCCCGTCTGTGTCTTATGTGTGTTTTTATCACAGTGGCTGAAGACAACAGTACTCGCTAAGCTCCGTCAAGTTTGCACCCCATGTAGAACATTTGAGAGGAGTCAACACTTCCCGACACACGCTGGGAGTTAAACTAGGAATTCGCTTCTTGTCTTGAAAGATATCATACCGCACCAGCTGGTTTGGCATGAGCCTTGCAAATCAACTCGAGACCAGTCGATTTAGACCATAAGGCACAAGTTCCTCACATTTCAAAACGTTTAAAGAGCTCTGCAGAGTGATATTTTTATTTCCGAAGGACCCATTTCTCACATGCTCTACGGTTTGGTGCCAGTATAAAAACACGTTTCTGACAGAATTTGGAGAAATGGAAGTTGAGGAGCATGATAGAAATCATGAATTACCCGTTTATGTCTTCATCCGGGCGGCAATAAAACTGTCACAGCAGCCATAACATTCCTCTGTAATGTACACAATTTGTGTCAGTGCGTGAACCCACCTGGGGAGAGCAATAACATGGATGTGATGAAATATGAAGGAATGGGTCTGCGAACGCTGAATGATCAAGACTCTAGTACTGTAGGAGATAACCGAATAAGAAGATGAGCGATATCTGTGAGAGAGAAACGCACTGTGTGATGGTCAGGTCTCTTAAAAGTGTGTTTTTTTTCCTCTGGAGCTTTCACCGGCTCCATCATCTGGCCTACCAATCATCGTCTGACCTAGACTTTATGGCTAATTGCTCAGCCCAGGCTCAACTTTTAACTTTGCAGACACTGTGTTCTGCTTCAGACAGAAACAGAGAGATGAGAGTCTGAAGAAGTCCCGAGGTCGTGAGAGCCGGTAACTACGCTGACTTGAAAAGAAGTCGAAGAGGCACGCAAGGCTTGTCTCTTTTTAGCACCCGACATTAAAGCCAATATGTTTGTATTCAGTCAGTGTTGTGGTAATTAAAGTGAAGAGGGTTTTGTGAACGTGGATGTGGATAAAGACTGTTTGATTGTAGACCACAGGGGAGTCTTTCTTTATGTGTCTTTGTTTCTCTGTTTGGACTAAGTCTTGGCTGTATCCTGGTAGATTGGATGGATAAATCAAAAGAAGAATGGAGGAGGTATTTTATACAATTAGACACTTTTAAACTTTCTTATATAAAGTTAAAGTTTCCAGCTTTGACATTTGTAATGAAATTTTATGTGACCAATTTCCATGTTCTTCAGGCCATTTACACCAAGAACAATAGATATATTACCACTCACATCAATGCGTAATAACCTTTTGTTTATCATAAGGGTGCGTTGCAGTACTGTCATCTGTTGCTTTAAATGCTCAAGCGCCTTAATGTCAGGTGGATTCCGATTGTCTTGTTTTAATTATTCATCAGCTGGAAAAAAATCTTTCTGAAAATAGTTTTGAATCCATCTATACAGTATTCTTATAGAATTAGAATGATTCTTAAAACATTACAGTTATTTATGGTTATAGTTATCGACCTTGGTGTCCTTTATCGACTCTTAAACTGGCTTAAACGGAATTAAACTGGGTTTTTTGCTGCTGCACTTTTAAGGTTTCATCATGAATAATGATGCATATTATTATTTCTGTCATGACAACTCTTTGTTAATGTGTTTGGTCTTGGCGGAATAGATCTGCTACGCTGCTGCTGCGGCAGAGCAAGTACCAAGATTTGCTAATGCCAATACATCCACAGATAGGCTGCTGTGAGCATGTAGAAATACTGCTGCTGCACATACACTGAACAAAATTATAAACGCAGCACTTTTGTTTTTGCCCACATTTAGAGTGGCCTTTTATTGTGGCCAGCCTAAGGCACACCTGTGCAATAATCATGCTGTCTAATCAGCATCTTGATATGCCACACCTGTGAGGTGGATGGATTATCTCGGCAAAGGAGAAGTGCTCACTAACACAGATTTAGACAGATTTGTGAACAATATCTGAGAGAAATAGGCCTTTTGTGTACATAGAAAAAGTCTTAGATCTTTGAGTTCAGCTCATGAAAAATGGGGGCAAAAACAAAAGTGTTGCGTTTATAATTTTGTTCAGTGTATAATATATATGAAATAACCCCAGATATAACATACATGAAATTACCCTGTAGTAGATCTATACAGGTGGAGCTGGGGAAGTGGAGGGTTTCTGAAGCGTGCTGCAACTGCTACAGCAACACTAGCCAAGATTTAAATGTTGTGCAGCAAGGTCATTGGATGCTGATGTGAAAAAGAAACAAATCTGCTGCACCATGTGATTATATCAGATTGAGTTAGAACCTATCGGCTTACGCCATCTAGAGTTTCATGACAGAACTCTGTATGTCAAAAAACACCAGGTGCTAAATACTGAATAAACAGCAATATGTGATATTGTCGGCCATTATTGTGGCTCATGTTTGTGAAATTTATATTGAGACACCTAACATAGTTTTGTATCTGTAGCCTGGAATTGAAAAAGATTGGATTTCAGGATATTATGTTTTTCATGACATCAGCAGTGTCTGAACAACACACTTCCTGGCATCCTCTTTTTAACTTCTTTTCTCCCTGCTCCAATCTTAAAAGGCTGTAAATGTACTTTTCTTTCTTTACTATCCTGTGTAAATAATCCAAATCCAATATAAATCCCATTTGCTACTGCTTATAAATGATTTAAAAGAAATCACAGTCTTTTACTTCTGTTTTCATGGGTAAAAATGTAATATGCATTAAAGAACTCTATGAAATTCTAGTGCTGTAATTCTTAAATGAACTGTATTATCAAGGTCATTACACCTACGTGCAGCATCTTTACAATATAAAAAGTGCTCTGAATGACCACACACACACAAAATGCTTAAAGAAGTTGTAAAGCATGTCTTTTTATTTTCTGGGTTGTCTATTTTCTGGTTGCCACTCGGAGAACCTGATGTACAACTGTAGTTAAAGGGCCTACAGGCTATGCATAGGTGTAAATTTACAGCTTTTTACCACATTTCAGTTCTCACGGGACTGTTCTTACCTGTGGTTATTTTTCCAGAGCATTTAGACATTGTAATCTTTGCAGATACTAGAATGCAAAGTCGGTAAAAAATCGAGGAAAATTACTTACATGGCCAATTCAGAACAGGATTAAAATCACAAAAAGCTCTGGTAATTATTACATCACTCCACTACAAAGAAGGGCTTAAGTTTCCGTAGATGGGCCATATGGTCTCAGAAGGGAGCTTTGCTTTGTGAATGTCAGAGTATCTCTACATGGTACAAAGAAAAGAGCAAGGAAATATCTTGAGCCATTGATTTTAGTTACAGTATAGAATTTAATTTGTACATTTATTTTGCATATATATGTATATATAATTGTATAAATTTGTCTAACATAAAATGATTTATTTTATTTGTGTTGCATATTATTTAAATTTTTCATTTTTTATTTACATTAATTTATGAATCTGTTTTTAGATTTCTTTTGTATATTATTACTCCCATTATGTGCCATCTTATTTTATTTTTCAGAATTTAATAATAATTTACATTTTTTTATTTATAAGTACATTTATGTTTTGTATATTATAATAATTATTAATATTAATATTTAATCATGTTTTTTGTTACCAATGCTTGCATGTCGTTATTTTTTGTTATCGTTAATACTTTTAGTCACTACACTTAGTCACTACTTTAGTTTGTGCATATTGGTGCATTGGCAATATTGTGCATATAACAATCATGCTTATAAAATGCTTTAGAGTTGATTTCTCTGTTCACCATTACCCATGCACAGCCAGTCATGACCTTCAGAGAGTTGGAGGAGGAAGGAGAATAAATGAGGAATGATGAAAAGGGGACTAGACAGTATGCAGGATTTGGTCTCAGCCTATCTTCCCCTCCTTGCTTTCAGTGTTCGCATCCGGACAGTGGGAGCTTCGGCGGAGCATTGTTAAGCGTGTGTGGGGGGCGTTTGTAGAATGCTTTGATGTGAGCTGTGCTTTGGGTGGAGCTTGACGTGCTCTGATCTCCAGTGTCTCCTCATTATGGGAATGGCCCTGCAGCAAGCGGATAATGTCAAATAATGAATGTTGAAATTGGCTCTGCTATTTGGGAATAACAAGAAATGTTTTTCTGTTGGCGGTTATGCGCTGCAAATTGAAATTTTGATTGTAGTAAAAGGTCACTTCTTGAAAGGGAGTATACCCACCTGACCTTTCCAACCAGCCTTTAACTCTTTATCCGTCGGCACATGTTTCCCGCTAATGACTGCAGGTGTGACATTCTCCTCGTTCCACATGAGAGGCGGGAATTCTGGCCTCTGAATAAACGGCAATGAGCAGCCGTCAAACGAGGCGATGTGGACTTATTTTTGAGTTGCGGGTCACAGGGTCACTGGGTTGTAAAGAACACTCACAGATTGGTGCGATGACACTTGGCAGCTTGGCTCCACTCCACACAAAGATAGTGCCATTCAACCACTGTATACACCCACTTCACGTTCAAACACACTCTTGAGAACCTGGACTCATACACTGATAGTTTGATAGCGGCTTGACAAGTCGCACACAGATACAGTTGCCTCTTTGTCCTATTAGTTTGAGAACTGACTGAAAGGCTGAGGCGGCTCACAATAGGCGTTCATGTTATCTCTGGAGCTGCAGTGCTTTCTAGGGACACGCTTGGGCTTATCTGTCACCGTCTTCTTCCTCTTCTCCAACTTTTCCACACTGCTGTATTGATCTGTGTCGACTCCATTCACAGAATATACCAGACTCTGCCTGCCTGTTCCAGCCACCCCACTGGTTTTCATTATTGGGTAGATTTGCGGCAAGCAGGATGGGGGAAAGCAAAAAAAATCAAGATGAGAGACAGATAAAGCATGAAGGAGTGTGTGTCGGCACAGCTGAGGTGATAATTGCATATGTAGCAGGTATGAAGCTCTATGATTATTGCTGACAACCACTAACCTGACATTATCAGAAAGTTAAAACGCATGTAGAGTTGCACATTTGTACCTCTTCTTTACTTTTATCCCCGGAAACCTTCCACAGAACTTTCTTTTTAGCATTACAGCGGGAAAAACCCTCCTGAGATATAAACCTACAACAACACCTCTGCCGACTAAAGCAGACTGACTGATGTTGAACTTGAGAAGTCTGTCCCTGAGTACATTACGGGCTTTGATCAGGCATACAGGATGCTGTAAGTACCGTTTGTACAAGCAGTGGAGCTCAAATTTGACTTTGATATTGTGTACTTGTCAGCGGTAATTAATGACAAGCACTCATAGCTCTTGATTAATCGTGACTCGTTTAAATGAAAAGGACATGGGTCCTGCTCAGCCAGTTACTCCCATTTACCTTGGCTTGTTGCTCTCATTTTACACACTTAATTACCACAACTGCTCCCTTATAGCCTCTTAAGGGCCCAGTGTAGAAAATGAGTCACTTGCTGGGCCTTTATTGTGATTATTTATACCATAGACAAGAAACGGACTAAAGACCTTTAAGGGCATTAAACCGTGAAAACCATTCACCTTTAAATCACAGGCAATCATGGTCAAACGTTTAAATGGCGACACTGAACTTTAGGCCGTTCTCATTAGTTTCTCTCTGGAGAGGCATGCCTTTTTTATTCTTTATAAGTACTGTTTCTAATACTTTATGGGGTAAATTATTCTGCCTTAATTATTAGGGATGAACAGTATATCGGTATCATTTTGGTGTTAATTTATTACTGACCCATATGGATGGATAGATATTGATTGATGTTGGTTATTTAGTATTCATTTCAAGATCCATTTAGATTTGCATTTGCTGTCATCTAAGACTCAGTTTTATTATTTTTAACACATTCATTTTTAGAATAATGAATAATTTAATAGCAGTTTTAAATGCAATCTTTAGCACATCTCAAAAAGAATATATGTTATTTATGCTGTACATTATAATGGTGTAATGCCTAAATTTACTAGTAGCTTTTAAATTTATGAACTTATTTTATTTGTATTTTTTATTTATTTGTTTATTTTTAAGATAATTTACTGTAGAGTTTTTAATATCGGCCATTTATCGGTTAACGGCATGTGAAAGTTACCCTAGCATCGTGGGGGCGAATTTTGCATTGCAAGTACTACTCAGATTGTCTTAAGAAAATCCAAAAATCTTGTTTCATATTGTATTTGAGTGTGTGATAAAATAAAATGTCTACTCATAGAAAATATACTCAATAAATGTAAACATTAGAATCAGTTATCCTTTTGTAAGTGTATTTGTGTGTACATACGTAACTATATTCTGGGGACAAGTTTGTACCCAAAAGTGAGTTAAACCTGACAAAATCTCCTTTTAAGGATATTTGGGGATGTCCTCGTTTGTAAAAACTAGTGGTCAACTGATACAATTCCAAGGCCAATACGTTGGCCGATAGTTGCCATTTTTTAATTATAGGCATCGCCCAATGAGTTATTCTATTTGGCTGACTTGTCACAAGCAGGACTTTTATTTTGCCAGCTCTAAGAAGATACACACTAAGTGCACACAAACTTGCATTGGCTTTATAACCTCCATTGGCCAGCCTGCTCTCTAAGATATCGGCATCAGAACATCAAAAAATCTATATCGGTCGACCACTAATAAAAACTATATAAAAATACAGTAAATAAGTTTTTTAAATTGTAAAAATGCTGCAAATTTTCTGTTAAGGGTCAGGTTACTGTATTTAAAACTAGCTGTGCATAGAAACAATAGAAGTCTATGTAATGTCCCCATTTAAATAGCTGAGTAAAAGTGGGTGTGCATGAGAGCGTGTCTGCTCTAGTTGCCACTCTGGGCATGTTTTGTTCTCCATGTTTGTCAGAGCTGTTTGTGCTGAGTAGATGGCTGCTCTCAAAACAGTTCCTCCCTATTGGACGATATCCAGACTCTGTTCCTGCCCACAGCTTTACTGCACGGTCCCTCACTGTCCCTGACTGCACTCTCTGCCTACACCTCCTCCTCTCTTTTCTTTATGTCTCTCCTAATAAATCCTAATTGTTCTTGGTATCACAACCTCTCTCTATTGAAACGGTTTGGAGATCAGGGTCTGGCTGCGGATTCTTTTCAGCTCATCACAGCCGTATGCTGCTGATTCCACAGAGCCATCAAGGCTGTTTGGCTGCTGCTGGATTTCATTTGTGAGAGTAAGGTGGTATCTCTGCCATAGAGGCAAGGAGGGAACGAAATAGAAAGCAGGATCTTTTGATCATATTCTCAGAGGAAATCTCTGATTCCGGGTGTCCTTGCATTCTCACTTTCCCTTTTCTTAATCTCTCACTGTGTTCACTGCAAAACACAAGATACACTTACTTGAAGCAAAATTATGTAATATAATTAATATAATAAGCCTTGTTTTCAGAGAATATAAGAAGTTTATTGTCATTATCCTTGGCAAGTTATTTTATTTTAACCATTACTAAATTTTGTTAGATTTAAAAAGAAATGTCTTGGTTTGAGAGAAAATATCATGAATTAAGTTTTTTTGTTTTGTTTTTGTTTTTTCATATCCCATTGTCAAATATATTATTTTATTTCAAACATTACTTAATTCTGCATTTATGCTTATAAAAAAATCTCTTGTTTTGAGAGAATATGTCTAGAATTAATTTTGTTTTTGGTATCTCATTGTCACACAGTAGTTTTTATTTTATTTTATTAACTGATTATAGATTTATACTAAAAAAAGAAATGCCTATGGCAACAAAAACTTAATTCAAGATATATTCTCTGAAACACATCTTAATATCTTTCGTCTGTTTTGCTTCTCAAGTAAATATATCTTGTTTTAGGGATATTTTAGTGGAAAACAAGACCAGCATAATGATTAGGAAAATATTTTTTGCAATGTGCTTTGAGAAACAGGTTTACAGTTGAAAGAATGGTGAGCTATTTTCAAATGGATTATCCTCTGCATCTTGCAATCTCACGAGGATCAGTGCAATCTTGAACAGCAGCTCTCCTTTGCAACATAAAAGTCAAACTAGTGCAGATGTGTTTTGCCCTTGCTTTTAGGAGTGTTTCATGCAAGGTCCCCCATGCATGCAGGATTTGGAGAAATATTCCTGGTTCTGCGGCTGCAGCATCCATAAAGTCTTTAGAATAACACTACTAGATTGTTTTTGCTTCTTACATTCCCTGTGAACAAAAAAAAAATTCCTGTTGCTCACTTTCTCCCCTGTTTGTGGCCCTCGACACTTTCATATCTCAGAGAGCGGATAATTTTAGATCCAGCGCAGTGCTGCATCATTCTCCCCTGTGTTGTTTGGGTCTATGGAAACGTTAGGGATCAGGTATGTAGGGGAAGATAAATAGAGCAGCACCTCTGCAAAATACTTCAAGCAGGAGGCCCAATGAACCATGCCGCTTTGTAATTATAATAGAAAATAAAAATGATGGGTGATTTAGGACTGCCATGTGTGCTGGGTGGAGACTCAGCCTCCCATTAAAGGCAGCGTGGCCCCATATAGGCGGTCTAGCGAAGGGGTGCCAGCCAAAACCGGAATGATAATGAGGACATTGGCTCACTTCAGAGAATTGGGGTGTAATTGAGTTAATGAATGCATTCTGTTGCATCTCTGATTGAGCGCATGTCCCTTCACCACTTCCTTTAAGGTGTTCTGACTCTTCTGTGTGTGTGTCGACGAGCTCACTTCCGCATTCTCCTCCACCTGACATTGAGCCTTAAAGAAATAGTTCATGCAAGAATTAAAATGGTCATAATTTACTCTCTTCCTTTATGTATCCCCTGTATGACTTGATTTCTTCTGTGGAACACAAAAAGTGAATTTTTGAACCACATTCTGATCACGTTTCTTAAGTGAATAGGATCTGGCAGGATCTGGGAATGTCTTGCTTCAAAATGATGCTAAAATAAACAAAAATGCCCCCAAAGTTCAAGGTAAGAGGGCAAAAACTGCGCCTATACAACTGAATTAAATCTATTACCTGACTTTGTCTGTGTCCTATAAGAATGATGTTCCATTTCCCCAAACACAAAAACATATTTCATGTATTTTATTAATTGACATTAATATATTTTTTTACACCGTAATAATGATTAAATACTCAAAGTTGCCCATAGAAAAGTAAAAAATTGCCTTGAAATGAGTTCCAGGGGTCAAATATTGCCCCTTAGTGGAAAAGTTCATTTCTGACGCTCTTCATGTGACCTCTGTTTATGTATTATTCCAGGTCTTCTGTAGCCATATAAAATTGTGATTTTGTACACAATTAGGATTTATTAGGAACAAGCAACATTTGAAATGTTAAATGGAACATTTTATGCACAAACCTGTACATTCAAATTGTTACAGTAAGTCATGAGATATGTGAGAACCAATGGAGATTGACGTCATTGCCAAAACTGGTATACATTTTGAATATGTGCAAAAGCAAATCAAATTTGACAGCTATGAGTTTAAAGGGATAGTTCACCCAAAAATGAAAATTCTGTCAGTAATTACTCATCCTCATGTCGTTCCAAATCTGTAAGACCTTTGTTCGTCTTTGGAACTCAAATTAAGATATTTTTGATGAAATCCGAGATCTTTCTGACCCTGCATAGACAGCAACGTAACTACCACGTTCAAGGCCCAGAAAGGTAGTAAAGACATCATTAAAATAGTCCATGTGACATCAGTGGTTCAACCATAATTTTATGAAGCTACGAGAATACTTATGTTGTGCAGAGAAAATTCTTCTTCAGTTCTTCTCTTCCGTGTCCGCATCCACTGCACAATCACAAGAGTACCACAACACATAAAGTCATTATTTTTGTTTTCTTTGCGCACAAAAAGTATTCTTGTAGCTTCATAAAAAATTTTGGGTGAACTAAAGTGAATATCCAATTAAATTTTGGTCTGTTCCTTCACACAAAATGTGTAGTTTCAGAAGTCTTGAAATGAATACATTAGTGAATTTTTCTGTGCTTTTTGTTAATTTGGGAGCTTGACAGTTTATTGTCTTTGGAATGACTTGAGGTAATAATGACAGAAATCAATGTTTTTATGAACTATCCCTTCATGGTTGCTCTTTTTCCATGGCATTGGATCTTCTGCTGCACATACTTTGCTTGAAGGCTTGATATTACTCTCAATGTGTTTCTCCTACAGATTGGTCAGTGGCATTCAGAGCAGGGACTGTCCATGGAGAGGAAGCTTCCATCAATTAACGTGACAGACACACTATTCAACACCACTCTCACCATAACTACCATCCTGGTAAGTCCTATCTTCTACTCTGGTCCAGGTTCCTCAGTAGAGGACACACCCTACCGATTTAGCCAAGAGATTTACACACACCCACTGGAAAGGCTATATAGTTGCTCTATTTTGAAGGAGTCTCTCTTTAGCTTCCAGAAACGGTCTGTCTAGTCTCTGATCACCTCAGGGTTCAGCACTGATCTAAATAAAGACTCTTCTCCTCTGAGAGGAGTGGAAACTAACAAGTATGCGTGTGATAGCGTTTCCTGGAGCAGCACCACCAATTGAAGATGTAATCCACTAGGCTGTTATCTAGGGGCAATTTTCTGATCTTCTCGTACACTGTATAGTGATGAGAAAAAAGAGGCTCTCCGTAGCCTTAGGCCGGATGTCGCATATCTGGCTGGGTCATCCCTCACGGAATACAGAGACTGCGAATGAAGAGGGGCCATGCAAGGTGAATGAATCACTCAAAAGCCAATAAATAGCTGGTTTAAAGCAGCCTCGTTGAGGACAGATGGAGAAATTTTCTACAGTTCAGTTTACACCTGATGAATGATATGATAAGCGTGAAGAACTGCTGAAAAGACAAGCATAGTCATGTTGTTTACCAGCAAAACTCACCGCTGGTTGACCAGCATGATGCTGCTTTAAGGAATATTCCAGGTTCACTACAATTTAAGCTCAATCAACAGCTTTTGTAGCATAATGACTGAGACATGTTGCAAATTTTCTAAAAGCACTTAGATTTTTTGAGTATTATTTTTGTAGTTGCTTTGAGCCATTAAGTTTTTTAAATTTTAAAGCCATTTAAAGTTTTAAGCCATTAAGTTTTTTAAATTTTAAGCCATTTAAATTTTCATGGTTGTTTGGGTTTTAGATATTACCTTGTCGTGGCAACAAAGTAGTAAAATTGGCTATAACATTGCACAGAAAGGTTAAGTGGTTTTTTCCAGTTAACAAAATGTTGTGGCTATACTATTGAAACAGCGAGTATTTTAGCATTTACAGGCTTGCCCCATTCACATCCATTGTAAGTAATTGTAGTTGCCTGTATATCAGATTTTTTTTTTTTTTGGTAAGAAAAAAGATGTTTCATTTTCGTAGTTATAACAAATGCCATAATTTGGGCTTAAAGTCACCATGAAATCAAAATAGACAATTCTTATTTATAATGGAAACATTGCAGTGTTTATTACAAATTATTTATCCATCCACATTATTTTTATTTATATGACCTTGTAATCTTTCATCAAAAACAGTAACATTAGCAACGTCGATCCAACGACCAACCCTACATTTTTTCTCGTTCGATAAGTTGTTTGACTCAGATACACATCACAATAGGGAAGAAAAGATTGCAGTTTCTATTTCATGGCGACTTTAAGTTTGATTTAACCCAGAACAATCCTTCGTTAAATTCTGTTGAAACTCCTGGTGGGAACATCAGCACACCAGTCTCCAACACAACATATGCTGGTGTTTTCAGCGGGTTTATGAAAACAAACTGCTGTGCGGTACTGTAAGTGAAATAGAGATAATTATGTTGGGGAGGTTGTGCTTGCGTCTCACTAAAGGAACGAGTGGAATACAGGTGGAATGATTAGTTCCTCTAAGATCTTTTATTGTTAATGTGCTTGATGATGTTGCAGCTGGGAGAACCGGGGAGAAGTTTGCACCGCATGTTTATTCCTCTTTAAAGATACGAAGACTTTGGCCGCATTAAAGAGCCACCGAAGAGCAATTTCAGCTCTATCACGGCCCATTCATCACAGGCTGATTGCGAAGTCTGCTTTATCTCGGTAAACGCAGCACAGTTGAAAACATGCTGCAGAACTCAGCACCTGTGGACCACTCCACCAGCGTTTTCATTACTGCTGTGAGCTTTTGTCATCGCTGGAGTTACAGCACGCACACAAACACACAGATTGAATTTTACCCTGGTGATATGGGCTAGATCTAACATTTTTGTAAGGATAGACAGTATATTAGAGCTGGTTTGGCTTGTAGTGGTAAAGCTGTCTAAACTGTACAAACTGTTCTGCAGGGTTTTGTTGCTGCTCTTGATGCCTTTGGCATTATATCATGTGCAGAAGGAGCCAGAGCTTCAGTGCTTTGATCGAGAGCACAAATAACTCATGTTTGTTTGTAACATTTTCTTTTTTTATTCAGCTTTTGATTGAGAAAAAACACTGTGTTACTCTGCCATTGAGCGACTGGTTTGTGTGGCAATTCGCAGACTTGGTAAAGACATAATATCCGATTTAATAAATGATATAATATTAGCTCACTTTACCTCGCATGTATCAGAGAGCTTCTCTGAATAATATTACTCCTTTAATACTCATTAATATTGCTGAATAATTTCTGACCTTTATGTGGTAATAATTCTCTTAGCTGTGAGGAATAATGTGTGCTTAAATGGGTCATGAATTATTTTATAAAGTTTCCTGAAGTCCACTTATAATGTTTGTAGGATTATTAAAAACTGCTGTAATTTAGATTCTCTACGCTGATTTTAGCCCTCTGGTTTAAAAACTCGATTTAAATGGGAGAATCTCCTTTAAGACTTACATGTGGGACTCTTTTAAAAACTGTTTTTATAGAAATTATACTTTAAATAAAACTGTATAACTATATATTTATTTATCACACTCCTTTTTGCAGAGAGAACTTCAGTGAGGGCATTTTGAGTGCTAATTTGTAGACATTTTAGTGTGTTACAATTGGCCATAGTCTCACCTGTAATCATTACTGGTTCAAAAACTTTGGTGTGCAGTTGTCCAGTGGGCAATGGGGCAAGAGGTGAACTCACAGTTGTGCCACTTCAGCATGTGATAATTCAGCTGCTTCTTTTCAGAAACCTCCCGCCATCTAACTCAGCCAGGCACTATATGAGCTTTTGGTTTTACCCTGTTTGACGGAGTTAATGCCTGATTTGCATAATTCCCTTAGTGATTCAAATACTAAAACAACACAGACAGCGTGTGCAAATACAAGACGCTGTTGTTTTATTTGTGTTTAATACTTTTTCAACCTTTGTGTGCTGTCATTTGATTCAGTTTGATATGCTTTCCCTTCAACGACTGCTTGCTTTCTCAGATAAAGCTGTTGTCAGGACCTTTTTTCTTTTCTAAGCTCAAATACATATTGTTTTGCCTGTGAAACTGGGTTCACTTTCCGTTCACTCTATAAAATCGCCTTTCTGTGATGCTATCTGCAGTGCTTTGAATTGAATCACTGAGACAAGTCATGTGAGCCTTTACCGACCCGAATGGTCTCTGAGAACCCATCTTAAAGAAAAGAAAAAGCAAAGTATTATTAATCTGTATGGGTGTAATAGCAGAAGACAATAATGTGACATGGAGTGGATATTGTATTACTGCATCTTCTCAAAGAAAAGAGAGTCCTCACATTCAGCAGCTGAATTCACGCTCACTGCAATCAATGATGGCGATAAAGCGCTCTTTCTGAAAACATGGAGAAGTACGATTGCAGAAACAATTTCATGATCAAACCTCAGGCGCACCATCTTCAGTGGACAGACCACTTTTATTGTGTTCAAGAAGAGGCAGATAGCCTTTATTCGCAGAGCAATTGGAAATGTTCATAAATATAAAATGTGAGGCGCTGTCTTCATGTAATGTGCCGCCTCTGTGACCAATTTCTGTTTCTCAGACTGCTATCAGGCAGAACTGGCTCTGTCTGGACTATCTTCAGTGCCATTCACCCCCTGTAAGCCAAAAAAATCAAGGGAGGCATAAATGAATCAAAGAGGGAGTAGTGGACCAGTCAGTTACCAAACTCACTCAGGTTTTTTTGAGAACATCTGAGAAATGCTAACACACAAATCCGATTTTTCTTCACCTTCTGAACAAAAAGCGTCAAGATTTGATTTGAAGTAAGATTGACTTTAGTGTGTTTGTTTTTCAAACGCACTAAACCAGACTGCCGCCATGCTATATTTGTAAAATGGATTTCATCAGCTGACAGCCTTCCAAGAAAACAAATAGAATCAAATCTGCTGCAGATCCCAGACTGGTGAGGAATGTTGCATTTGGCAGACGTGACACTCAAAGTGCCCTTAATCTCACTGTCTGCGCTATTAAACGGAAAGTTTCTTTCTCTGATGTGACCCGCAGATTTTATGGAACCATTCAAGCTCAGAAGAGAGGATTGCTTGGCCTGATAACAGCACTCACTCAGTTGATTGATGCCCGAGCTCCATTCCTGAGATTGATGGCGATACGCCAGGACCGGCCCTGTGTTCACAGTTAACCTCACTCCTCTTCCTCAATTGCTTCCTCCCTCTTTTCATAGGCTTTGCTAATAATGGATTATTATATGTAAATATGTGGTCGCTCCATTTTCTGTCACTCGATCATCAATCAGATGAGGCTAGCTGAGAAAAGGAGTTGATGTATCACAGTTTTATTTAGTGATCATTTTTAGTTTCTGTAACATTATGTGATATGTAATTTCAAAGGTTAAGAAGTTAGCTTGTTAGCTGCAGATTAACTGAAAACAGTGAAAGCAGAGCTGTTTTATTTGGTTATTTTTAGCTTTACTGATGTTAAGTTAAATATAGTAAAGTTACATGTAATTTAAAAGGTTCAGTGAGGCTAAGTTTAGTAACGCTTTAGTATAAGCTGTTCATTGGCTGTTTATTAGTAATTATAAAGCACATATTCTGCATGACCATATTCTACATCCCTAATCCTACCCAGTACCAACAACTACCTTACTAACTATTAATAAGCAGAAAATTAGAGGTTTATTTAGTCAAAAGTCATAGTTAATGGTTAGTAGCCAGTTGGGATTGCTGACAACTGAAAACAGTCTGATTAAGTTTTTGTAGCTTCTATAATATTATTTTAAATTTAATCTAAAAGGCTGAGTCAGGCTAAGCTAAGCTGTTAGCTTGCTAACTGAAGATTGTAAACAAAAGAATGGAAAACATTTACTTTAACCTTTTTTTGTTTTTTTGGTAAAATGATGTGATTGATAGAATTGACTGGTGCCAGAGCTTAATTTCTGATACTGATGGCGATAAGCCCGGTCTTGTGTGTCAGAGCCCTTAAGAAAATTAACCATTGTTTTATTATAGTAAAAGTATAGCAGCCATGTTTTTTGGAGAATTAATTACCATTTGTATATGGTATGGTTAGTGTAGCAAAACCATGTTTGATTTGTGGTTACCATAGTTTAACTATAATCTTTTGGTTTTATTTGTAGTAAAACCATGATTAATATTCGTAAGGGAGTTTACTTCCCTCCTCTTCCTCGATTCTTCTTCCTCTGTCTTTTCATAGATTCTGCTTATAATGGATTATTAAGTATGAATGTGTAATCATTCCCTTTTCTTTGACTTGATCATCAATCAGACCAGAGGCTAGTTGGCCATTATGGGAGACACGTAATGACCCGAAGCCATCGATGACTTCTCTCACCCAGTGCGTAGACCTATTAATTGAATCCAGAAGGTTTGTTTATTAGCTTTCTTCCTTTCTTTGAAACCGTCTGTCTAATGTGCAACTGGTCCATGAAATGCTACTCTTTAATAAGCCTAGTTTGAGAGAAAGTGTCCAGCTGCAATACTTGAGTGCCTCCAGCAGGCTGTAAGCGATGAAAATTTGCATTTATATTGTGCTTTTCTGCATAACTACCGCAGCGGTGTCAGTGCGGGGCATGACAGTAACATGCGTGGATGATTCAACGAGTTAATGAACAAAATGGAAGGATTTGCATTTATAGAGTGTCAGACTCTGGGCCAAAGCGGCTCGTCTTTGTGCCATTGCAATATGGGATTTCGCTGTTTGCTCCGACAGGTCCAAGGTGCGCACATCCATCTGCAAATACAGCGTGTGGCTTTTATGGACATACAAATGAGGTGAAAGGACAGTTACCATGTTATTTGGATGCATATGAGCGGCTTGTATTAATAGGGTTCAGGTTTATTTGAAGTGTCGGAACATGTCCATTGACGTTCCCCGTCGTCTGACAGGCCGCAAGACCCAGCTGCTGCTATACTCAGGCCAGCTGGAGCATGGCCACTGGCCACATCAAAAATCAGGGATGCAGGACCAGAAAAGCAGGTAGAAAAAAAAAGAAGAAGAAGAAGAAGAAGAAGAAAGTGTTGCCATGGCGATGCGAAAGACAAGTCTCCTCAGCTCTTCAGATTGCAACTCAAAGCATCGGAGTGGAGCGAGTCAGATTTACTGGTGAAAATGAAACACTCTCTCCAGTCAACCAGTCTGCGCTAAACAAATCTTAAGTACAACAGACCAATTTTAGTGTCTGTCTTACTGCAACACATCAGACAAAGTGTTTGTTTTTTTTTCAGTTACAACAAAAAGTGATTTTGAAAAGCTTTTATATGGCTGGTTTCATTCTGTAGTGTCTGTTTATGTCCAAGGTGGCAATGTTCTGTTCAGTTTATGCAGTGTTTGAAAATGACAGTAACATATTCCACTACCATGCACACTAGAAACATCCCAATGTATAACGGCGGGCACAGCGAGTTTTATTGAAAGATGGCGAGATGAAATGTTTACGAAGCCTTTATTTTGACCGCAGATTGCCTAATAAATCTGTTCAGTCTTTGGACAGCATGAGAAAACAAACCGTAAATTAGGAACTTGGTCTTTTGGTGGGCTCACATTAGACATAGAGCCTTATGTGTCCAAACTTTTGCTATGCTTACATCCACATATTTTTAAGCGAACTTTTATCGTGTTAAAGTATTGCATTAAAAACCACTGGATGGAAATGTCAAGATGTGCGTAAAATCATAAAAATATGTGGTTACACTTTATTTTAAGGTGTCCTTGTTACAGTGTAATTATACATTTAAGTACCGAGTAATATTTATTAATTAACTACATGTACTTACTACATGGTTAGGGTTAGGATTAGGGTTTGGTTTAGGGTTACTTGCATGTAATTATGCATAATTTATTGTTATTATAATAGTAAGTACATGTAAGATGTGTAACAAGGACCTTAAACTAAAGTGTTACCAAATATGAGTTCAACTGAGGCGATAAGAAGAAATATGCATAAAGTACGATGCAAACACATTTACTGAATAAATTCCTTAAAGGGGTCCTATTATGCTTTTTCACTTTTTGAATTTTAGTCATTGTGTAGTGTGTATGTTTGGGCATAAAGCGATCTACAAAGTTAAAAATCTCAAAGTCCACTCCAAAGGGAGATATTTCGTTTTTAAAAAATCCCTTTTCAAGAACTACAATGAACGGCTCGTTTGGACTATAAAGTTGTTTTCCTGTATTTGTGACATCACAAATTGTAAATCCCGCCTATGGAAATTTGAATTTCCACTAAATTAGGGCA